>QEPC01002777.1:451839-484736 GCA_003113815.1 Sphenodon punctatus
AATACAATATTAGGGTTTTTATCCCATGCAGGGGAAACCCAACACCAAATACATCATAATACACAAGAAAACCCTCCCCTCCCATTTAACATTTCAATAATAATAACATCTAACAATATGCCTTACTAACCCATCCCAATACCCACTCTACCAGTATCAAACCATCCTTCCATCCCCTGCTGCCACCAGGGGTAGTCCTCCCTCTCCACCCCTCTCTCACCGGGGGCAGAGGAAGGCCTCCTCACAACTTTCACCAGTAGAAACCTCACATTGGGCAACCCCACCAGTGACCCCTCCATCCCAACCTCCAGGCCTGACTGAAGGGCATGACCAAAGGGCAGGCCCCTTTGATCGTGCCCCTTCAAGCCGTGCCCCTGACACGCACCTCTGGCACGGCTGGCAGCCACCCCCGGTGTTATTGGGAGCGGTCCGGAAGGAGCCCTCCCCAGGTCCCACCCCCGCAAGGCCTCTGGGACCCTCTGACAGATGCCTGCAATGCTCCCCGTGGTTGTCCCCGGTGCTATGGGGAGCAGCTCGGAAGGAGCCCTCCCCAGGCCCCACCCCTGCAAGGGGGGTGGGGGAGAGGGAGCAATGTTCCATGGCCCCTGGCTGGCCAACTCCCTGAGCAGGCACAGAGAGTGCTGGAGTGGGGAGGCAGGGCTCAGAAGGTCCACTCCTCCTCCTCATTTCTATAGCCCTACTAGGTGTACACGGCACTTTACAATCACAGATTTTCAGAGACGGGTCCCTGTCCACTGGGTTTACAATCTAAGATGGACAAGGATGAGAGGGGAAAATGGGTAAAGACTGACACGTATTCCCATTTTACAGATGGGAAACCGAGCCTGAGAGGTTGTCACTTGCCCAAGGCCACCCAGTGAGTTCATTATCTAATGTGAGATTCAAACCCTAGTCTCCCAAGTCAAGTCCAGCACCTTATCCACTGGCTTTCCACAGCTCTGTCCATAGGCAGGTCCTGGCCTGCCCTTCCTGCACAGCACTCTGGCAGGGTTTCAAGGCTCTGCCTCCCTGACCCAGCATGCCCCCTGCCCACTCAGGTAAACCCAATCTCCCCATTACAGTGCACTCCACTCCCTCCTCCTGGTGACCCCTGCTGCTCTTAGCCTCCCTACCCAGTGACCCTCACTGCCCTCAAACTCCTCACTCCACACAGCCCATGGGATGGGGATTCCCTACTCCTGCTGCCTAAGGTGGCAAAATTACTAAGGCCAGTCCTGCATATGCCCATTAGAAAGGGAGGAGTGTAAGAGCCAGGTTTAAAAATTGGGGGGGCGGGGGGGGGGCTCCCAATGTGTCTATTTTTGTGGAACTGTGAGATCCACTGTTCCAGCTGGACATCTGCATACAAACGTGGCCTTTGTGCTTCTCCCACTGTTACAGTTTTAGGGTGTAATCCTGAAGTTGTTTGGTGCTGATGCCAGTCCGTTGCACCAACAGAATTTGCATTGAAGTGAATGGGATTCATACTGGTGCACAGCACTATCATCAGTGCCAATGAGCTCCAAGACCATGCTGTTAGCAAGTCCTAAGACCTAAGTTGGGAGGGGAGCTCCTTTCCTTGGAAGAAGGGGGTGGGGGAGGGAGGGGAGAACACCAGTGAAAATGTATCACAGCTCAGATATGTGTGAGCTTGTAATGCTGATAATCACAATTGTTCATTTGCGCAAAGCAGGTGTTAGCTTGGCAAAAACATAAAAGCTGCATTCTGTATTGTTTGTTCCTCATTAAAGTGATCCAGGCCCCCATGGGCACGTGTTTTCCTTAATATTCCTGTGCTGAAAAGTGCCACATTTTCATAATGAAAGCTGTTGCAGGAAAGCAATTCCGACACTAGATAAAAGAAGATTACACTTGCCACTCGAGTTACGGTATTAGAACAACTGATTTTATTTGTTTTCATTTCATTTTGCCCATCAGCTGCTGCTGAATCTCAGCAAAACGTTCTTGGGAGATGTTAATTGTATTTTGCATGTCTGGATCCCCCTAAGAAATGACAAATGTTTTCACTCACAAATTGGATGTCTCTTTTCATTTAAACTCCAAAAAAGGGAGGCTAATTTGGAAATGTTGTGGCCACTGCTTGAGCAAGAGTCCCGGCATATGATGGGAACTGACAGACAGTTTTAAGTGATGTGGAGCAGGACACTCCATGCCGGGAATGCAGATCTGTGAGACAGTCATTTAATTTTGCCCCCAGCTGGTGTACCTATTAGAGAGAGAAAAAAAGTCACAGCTCATTCCTGCATGAATAGCAATATAATATAATAATAGGAATAACTACACCTAAGCTAATTTCCAAGGCACACAGTCAGTAGGGATGGGCGAACGCGATTCAGATGTTCGGACCGAACGCGACCAGTCGGTCACCAAACCAAACTTCCAAACCGAACTCGATTTTCGAACTGAACCGAATTTCCGAACCAGGCTCTGTACACCCATCCCTAAAAGATAATATTCCATTTAGTTCAATGGGGTTTGAATTTCCAAACTTTGTTCGGAAGTTCGGAGTTCGGACCGAACTCAAATAGTTTGGTCGACCGAACCGAACTTCTGAACCGAACTGAATTTCCGAACTGAACCGAACCGAACCGAATTTCCGAACTTGGTTCTGTTCGCCCATTCCTAACAGTCAGCTAGCTCAGCCCAGACTTTCAGGGGATAGACACACTAATAAGGCACCCTGGAATTTCAAGGACTTCACTTGTGAAAAAACTGTAGTGTTTGCATTAAGTTTTGGTAAAGTCACAGCTAAAGTGGGGACAAGGAGAAGAGGCACGTTGTAATGGATCTCCACAAGTACTTGCAGGAGGCAGCATTGGGTTTGGAACCCATTGTGGGAGGGTCTTTATCAGAAGCACCTGTAGTAAATTAACCCAGCTGGGATCAGGAGAAAGTAGCTAGTCAATTTGGGAAATGCCTATAAAGCTCTACCTGGGCTCATGTATCTTGGCTCACCAGGGAGGCTCAAATAGCCTAGCCTTTGGGAGTGGTCAAGAGATGGAGAGCTGACCGGTCACAGAATACTGAGATCATGAGCCACCATAGTTTTGGCTTGTGTGAAGAATGCCCAGAGCCATAGACCAAAGAGGTAGGGTGTTTCTGGTAGCCAGAGGAAGGGGGAACAGGGGTTGCCATATCTTCTGGTTTGAAAGTTAAGGTGGGAACCCTAGGGGGCAATGGATTTGTGGGGAGGAAGGGAACAGTTCTAGAATCACAGAATGTCAGAGATGGAAGTACCCTTAAGGGTCATCTAGTCCAACTGTCTGCTTGGAAGCAGGTTATCTACAACTACGGGTATTTTCAGACATGACGGGGCTCAATTTGCACCATCACGGAATCACCCTGGGGATTCCCTGCCGGGATCAAAGCGGCATCGCAAACAGATGTGCTGCCTGATCCTGGCGGGGAATCTGGGGAGGGGGTGGGGCCGTGCGGCGCGGTGCAACGTGCGGCCGCACAGCTCTGCCCCCCAATGCTCCCCCAGCAGCCTGCCCTCCCGGAGATGGGTGGGTGCTGTGGCCAATCTGGCTGCTGCGCCCGCGCACCCGCCTGCCCGAGGAAATTGACCATGGCCCGGAATCGGCGGTGCACACAGTTGCCGATTCTGGGCCGTGGTCAGCGGCCAGATGTGACGTTGACATGCTCAACCATGGGGATTTCCCCATGGTTGAGCGTGTCAACGTCATGTCTGGTCAGTGTTACGCCGGGTGGTCACCCCCATGAATCACGGGGTGGAATCAGTTTTACCACACTTCCAGCCCTCCTCCGGTGAGGAGGGCCGGAAGCGTGGTAAATCTGATTCCCCCCTGTGATTCACGGGGGTGAACATCAGGCATAACACTGACCAGACGTTCCGAGATCACGCTCCCCATATGGGAATTGACCATGGTTGAGTGTGATCTCATAACGTCTGAAAATACCCTGCAATGTGCCCAACAGAGGGCAGTCATGGGCCTGGCTAAAAGGTCATCACCTGCAATAATTCATTTTTACTATGGACAAGGGGGGAAGTTGGTACTCCCTGCACTCCGCCTTTTTAGGGCCAAGGTCATCAATCAAGGACTATTATGCATTTCCAATCCGGGGCTCCCACTTTCTTAATAAATTGGAGGCACTCCAGAATGGGTTTCTTTGCTCAATCCTGGAGGTTCCTACGGGTACGCCCCAGGTGATCTTGAGGTCTGAGACTCTTTGCCCTACAATTCACTCAGTTGCCCTACAGTCCCTTTTGAAGTTTTGGCTAAAGGTTTCTGTATTTCCTCCACAAGCTAGTTTGCTCCTAAGTCTGGCTATTGCTAATGGTCTCCATCTTCCATGGGCTAAGGTAGTGGAATTTGAAGTCTTTCAACTGGGGTTTTCTGAGGAGATGTTGAGGACCTTGCGTTTGGGAAGAGCGGTAGGTCTTATTAAGAGGCGGATAGTCGATCAAGAACTCCAGTATGAAAATGCGCTCCTTACTGACCAGAAGGTGGCTTCTGATTATCTTCCAAGGGATCCTAGAGGCAGTAGCCCTAGTTACTTGACCATATGGATGGATGCAAATAAAAGACAGAATTTCACTAGATTTAGATGTAATGTTTTCCCATCTGCACTCCTGGAGGGTAGATACTCTGGGGTCCCTAGGGAATCAAGGTTTTGCCCACTGTGCAACCTCGGTGAGGTCGACTCCGTCGCTCTTGTCTTCTTCCGTTGCCCAGCGTTTGCTGAGTTAAGGAAGAAATATCTGACGATCTATTTTGACACTAATAATATTTCAGGCTGACAGACTTCTATTTTGATGTGACGATTTCTTAGTCCAATAGATTCAGGGGTGATGAGATTGGCGGCAAATGTTTGCATGGCGGCTTCATCATTAAGGCAAAATCTCCTTTCTGGTTCTGGCCTTTTGCCAAGTGTGTAACCTTGTTAGTGGTATTATTATGTTAATACTCTGGTTGATATTTTTTGGAATACTTGTATCTACTGGATGGGGTACTGGGTATTTAGTTTGTGCATTGAGAGGGTATGTGTGGGAAATGTTGTATTTGTTATGGTCAAGGCCAACAATAAATGAATGATGATGATGTCCAGCCTCTTTTTGAAAATCTCCAGGGATGGGGAGCCTACGACCTCCCTAGGCAACTTATTCCACTGATACCTAACCAAAATCTCACTTCCTAGAACTTGAGCCCATTAATTCTAGTTCTGTCCTCTGTAGCAATGAAGAACACTCCCTTGCTCTCTTCTTGGAGGTGTAGAGATATTTATTTATTTATTTATTTATTTATTACGAGCACTTCTATCCCGCACCCTCCTGCACTTTGCTAGCTCGGGGTGGTGCACAACACAAATCATAACAATAAAAACATCTAAACACTACAATATATTAAAATGGACACATACAATTCAATGGCAGCCCCCACCCCCCTCCCTGAAGGCCCAGTGGAACAACTAGGTCTTACAACATCTGGGGAAAGGGGAGAGGTCAGGGGACAAATGGGTCTCCAGCAGGAGGGAATTCCACAGCTGGGGTGTGGCCACCAAGAATGCCCTCCCCATCGTTGCCACCCGGCATACCCTGGGGACCTCAAGTTGGGCGATCCTGGCCGACTGCAGGGGCCGTGAAGAAACCCGGGGCCTGAGGCAATCTCACAGGTAAACAGGACCCAAGCCATTTAGGGCTTTATAGGTTATAACCAACACCTTAAATTGGGTCCGGAAGGCAATAGGTAGCCAGTGCAGAGTCTGTAGCACAGGTATAATGTGCTTGCGGCAGCCCGTCCCTGTTAGGAGGTGGGCTGCTGCATTCTGCACCAGCTGAAGCCTCTGGACCGTCTTCAGGGGTAGCCCCACATAAAGCGCGTTACAGTAGTCCAGTCGAGAGGTAATGAAGGCATGGATGATGGTGGTCAGGTCCGAGCCGGAGAAATACAGCCGCAGCGATCACACCAGATGCAATTGCCAAAATACTCCCTTCGCCACAGCCTCCACCTGACAATCCAGGTGGGGCTGTGGGTCAAGGAGCACCCCCAGACTATGAAGCTGAGCGGCTGTGGGGGGGGGGCAGGCCCCGCCTAAGATGGGAGCCACCATCCCCTCAGCCCTTCCCACCAACATCACCTCCATCTTGTCAGGATTCAGTCTCAGACGGCTTGCCCTCATCCAGTCCCCCACAGCTGCCAAGCACCGGGTAAGCACCGAGATTGCAGGGCCTGGGTCTCCAGAAAACGAGAGGTAAAGTTGTGTATCATCGGCATACTGATGACATCGCACGCCAAACTCTCTCATGACCTCACCCAAAGGTTGCATATACACATTGAACAGGAGGGGGGGACAGAATAGAACCCTGCTGGACTCCACACGTGAGATTCCAGGGAGACGACATACATTCCCTGAGAACCACCCCTGAGTTCTACCTGCCAGGAAAGAGCGTAACCATTCAAGAATGATTCCACTCACCCCAGCCCAGTTCCGCAGCCTTGTCACCAACACCTTGTGATCAACAGTATCAAACGCTGCCAACAGATCCAGTAAGATCAAAATTGAGGATCTGCCCAGATCCAATTCATGGTGTAGGTCATTGACCAAAGCCACAAGTGCAGTCTCCATGCCAGACCTGGGGCAAAAACCAGACTGCGACGGATCAAGAAAACTGACCCGGTCCAGATGCCCCTGTAACTTCTGGGCCACCACCTGCTCAATAACCTTCCCTAAAAAGGGAAAGTTAGAGACCGGCCGATAACTGGCTAGGGAGTCAATGTCCAAAGATGGCTTCTTGAGAAGAGGTCGTACCACTGCCTCTTTGAGGCGGCTCAGCACCCTGCCTTCCCCAGGGAGGCATTGACGACCCCTGCCAGCAACGATCCTAATGTCTCCCGGCTGGCCTTCACCAGCCAGGATGGGCACAGATCTAATTCACAACAGGTGTCCTGGACAGTCCCCAGGACATCTGCCGCATCAGCGGGTGACACCCACTGAAACTGATCCCACAACAACAGACATGGCAGGGCTTCCCGTACCTCTGATACATACACTGTCATAAATGCAGCATCGAGCTCGTGGTGAATCTGGGTAATTTTATCTGCAAAAAAGTCAGGAAATATGTCACAGTGGGCACTGGAAAATTCCAGTTCCAGGCGGAAAGAGGCCAGACTGATCAGCCTCTGCACCACCCAGAAAAGCTCTGCCGGACATGACTTTGCAGATGCAACAAGGGCAGAAAAGAACTCTTTCTTTGCGGCCCGCACTGTAACAGCATAAACTCTTAAACTAGCTTTATGCTGCAGTCAGTCAGCTTCAGTGTGAATTCGGCACCACTGCTGCTTCATCCGACGCAGGTGCTTCATGAACCATAGCAACCCCCACCATTGGCTCTCTGGAAGCGGGCACTTGGGAGCTGTTCGGTCAATGGTCTCAGTCAACAAGCTGTTCCAGAAGAAAATGAGGTCATCAAGTGAGTAATCATCAACATCGGAAGGCATTTCCCCATGAGCATTCAAGAACCTCTCTGGTTCCATAAGTCTCTGGGGGCGGACACAATGAACCAGTCCTACACCTTTCTGGGGGCAGCCATGTGCCAGGAGACTGGTCCGGAGAAGGTAATGATCCGTACATGACAGGGGTAAAACCGTCATATCCCCCACCACCGGATCCCCCGCCTCAAGGCTGGTGCAGAACATCAGGTCAAGGGTGTGTTCCCCCTCATGTGTCGGGCGTATAATCCTCTGAGACAGTCCCATGGTTGTTATGGCATCCATGAACTCACATTCTGCTCCCCCTAAACTGGCATAGGTGTGGATATTGAAATCCCCCCAGACTAAAGTCTTTGGGGATCGCAAAACCACCTCTGATACCAGTTCCGCTAGAGCGTGTAGGAATGCTGCAGTACAGGTAGGTGTGTGGTATACCAAAAGCAACCCTAACCTGTCTCCTGCCAACTTGATCACAAGGTGGACCCCCTCCATGCCCAAGATGGTCTGCACAGGATACTACCTCACAGACCTAGTGTCCTTAAAAATAACAGCTACACCGCCTCTCTGCCCCTCTGATCTGGGCTGGTGCTGCACAGAGTACCCGACTGGAACAAGGTCAGCCAATATTGGCCCCGACTCCTTGTTCAGCCAGATCTCTGTAATACATATGAGGTCGGCTGTAAAGTTAAAAACAACAATACTCTGGCTGCCCACATTTATTCTGTACTTTCAGTGCACAGTAAGGGCATAATAATGCGTGCAGTCATATGGGTTTTCCCATAATCATTGGAAGGCAGGTTCTCAGTTAATCTCTTAATTGCCATTTGTGTCCCGATATGTTTGTTTCTTTTTTTTTGTTTACAGGGTTCTTTTTCTCTTAAGCATTTTATGGAGTAACTGGGAAAAGAGAACAAGAAAGGAAAGCAGGAGAGATATAACCTGACTTGTTGCAGATTTTGTTTTAATTCAGTGCCATCATGCTGCCAGTGATTTGAATCCAGTGTATGGTTCTTACAAAAGCCTATGGAATTTTGACTACAGATATGGATTTAAATAAAAGAAACAAGGCCCCAGTCCTAGACGAAATACCGGAGGGAGACTGAGAGGATATTGAAATGTCAAGTTTGGATTTATTTATTTTTTAAATTAAATAAAAAATGTTGCCTTCTCACCTTGGCCTGCCCTAGCTGGAGTAAAAGTTTCATGGACATGGACTCCTTTGCAATATAATAAAGATAATGACACCTCCACTCCTGACTTGATGAACACTCCTGACTTGACAAACAATTGAATACAGCTTGGTGGGGTGTACATTTAAATGGGACACGCTCAAGGGACATTTGTATGTTGTTGGAAATGGGAAGAGGATGTATAATTGTGGTTGTTCAACTGAATTTACTACTTCAGTCTGTTGAGGCACCTGATTACGGGGGAAATAAGGTACGGAGTAGGGGAAAAGGGAAAGGGATGCAAAGAATTCCAGGAAACAGGGACCGCCTCACCCTCCGCGCCCCAGAGCGGCTCCTTCGGTCCGCCTGGGGTGCCTTCTTGGAGGTCCCTTGTGTTAAGCGGGGGGCCACAATGGAGAGGGCATTCTCGGTGGCTGGGCTGCGCTTTTGGAACTCCCTTCTGGAGGAAGCTCGCCTGGCCCCTAGTCTTTTGACATTCTGGCGAAGTTGTAAAACCTGGCTGTTCGCCCAGGCCTTTGGGGAGGGTGGGAGGGTAGGGTGAGGTTTTTTTTTAGCTCCTCCACCCGATTTATTATTTATAATGTTTTAAGCCCTGTTTTAATAATTTATATTGTTATAGATGATTTTAAATAGTATTTTAAATAGTATGTTTTTTATCTGTTGGAAGCTGCCCCGGGCTGCTTTTGCAGGAGGGGCGGGGTATAAATTTATAAAATAAATAAATAAATAAATAAAAACAATATATTAAAGATTATGGGGTAGCAATAAAACATCACACCATACACTTGGAACATAAAGGGAATCCCATTATGACACTACATAGGTGGTTAGTTTGAATAAAATAAGTGGGAGATTTGCATATGGTGGTCCAATTTAAGACAAGGAATTGAGAAGAATGGTTGGGAGGTGTTGGGGACCTCACTTGGGGTTCTAAATGGATTTGAGTTAGCAGGACATTTAACAATTAAGTGAACAACAATCTTATGGGAATTTGAAGCGTTACATGAGAAGTTTAGCGCAGGGCCTGCAGGAAAACAGTGCAAGGCCACTCACAAACCTGCTCTGTTCTGACTATACATATGCAGTCATGCACCTGGACCTCTGTGTGTTCTGAAATAGTGCTTTAAGGCAAGACACCTGAACTGAGCCTAATGGTGGTGGTGTTCTCATTGCATTGTTGCTGCTGTGCTGTGCCTTATTTTATTCTTTGTATTGCAGATCCCCTTGAGAGACTTATTTTCCCATTTACACTGTATTGGGAAGAAACAAGATTGTTTTGGGACAGTCTTAGTATCCCAGGCTGTTTTAATTCCTAGGCAATTCTTGTTAATTGAATTCATGAAAGTGACTTGAGAAGGGGATACCACCAGTCACCTTCATGCCCAACAACATACATCTGGGGTGTAAATGGCTTGGCCCCCTAGGTTACACCCTGCTTATTAAAGAGACGTTGTATTTGAGGTCACACAGGACAGGATGCGTGACTTAATAACATTATTGAATCTGTCATGATCTCTCATGGAGGCAACACAGCCAGCATACAAAGAAGCTCACATGTAATGACACTTGTTTTCACTGAACACAGCCAGCATACAAAGAGGCCCATGTGTAGCAACCTTTCTTTTATTAAACACCTTTTTTAAATTTTGCATTTTTCACTTTTATATTTACTGGACACATATATGCATTTATAACTAACAAAATTAAGTGGTTATTTGTTTTAATAAAATGATTATACTAATAACTGTAATACTCAATATTATACTTAGTTTATTAGAAATGTGATTTGATTTAAAATCAATATTAAGATTTACACTTATATGTAATATTTAGTAAATATAACACTTAGTATTGTATTTAGTTATTGAAAATGTGATTTGTAACTCCATTTAAGGTAGCATTAACATTTACAAATGTATGTAACAAATTTGGGTACAATTTACTTCCTGTTACACCTTCATTGACACATATTTTTGTATGGGCTGCCATGTGAACCGGCAGCAAAGCGGGGACTGTTATGTATTAATTAGGCAATATTGGCCATGATCAAAGACACAAGCAGGATGAGGTTTGGATAACTCAGTTTAGTTAATTCAGTCACAGGCCTCAGGCTGACACTATCCAATTAGGTCCACGAGAATAAAGTTGTCAAAATCACTTTCTAAGCAGAAAATGTATTTCCAAGGCCACAATGACAAACCCCAGACAGCCACTATCTTTGAGAACACAGAATGAGGCCTAAGAGAAAACAAAGAGAGTTTGTAAGAAAGGGAGGTGCCCCACGAATAAACAGCAACTCCTGAAAACTCCCCAAAAACTCCAAACTAGCTTGGTGGCTGTGCTCCAAGTGATAGCATAATGAATAGTCAGCTTATTCTCTGCACCTGGCAGAGGGGACCCTGCAACATGTATCCCTAATAAATAAAGCTATAAAAGAGGGAGCCCAGCTCCTTGTCACTTGTCATTGATGCTAACAGCCACTAGCATTTTCAGTGAGCCGCGTGGGTCTTTTATTTAAATTACGCTCTCAAAGATCCAGAGAGACTCCTACCCAGCTGCCTGCTGGGCCCCCTCCCCTTCTCCTCTGAACCAGCCTGCGTCTTGGACTGTGCCTCTGACACGTGAGATATCTTGGGTTACTGGGGTTTGTAACTGAGAACACTGCCATGTCCAGATGTTAAGTGTCTATCCAATAAAATTGAGTTGTACCTATATACTTTGGTTTATTAATTGGCAACCTTCGATCCTGTTTGGGTAAACTGAGGCAGCAACCTCATTTATTCCTTTCACCAGGATCAACTCCCGGATTGCTGTTGATTTATTGTCAACCGACCTCGCATTCAACAGCAACAGCCCAAGACCAGTGGCTCCTCCGATCCTGATCCCTGTATCACCTGCCTGGGTGCCTTTGCAGGGAACAGGAACTAAATACCTGTTCCTCCCCACAGTTGGTCTCTGCCGCCCAGAGAGATCATAGTTACCCCGGCCCATCATGACCCCAATGGTTGTGGACACCGCCCCCCCGGTGGCTGTCCCGCCAGACCTCCGAGAGAATGCCCTCCCTTCCCTAACCCTTTTCTCCCCTTCCCCTGGTCCCCCCCTCTCACTGGGAGACCAGAACCCCCCCACCCTTATTGGGTCAAAAAAAATCTCTCACCAGGGACTGTACCTATATTTGAAGACTATCATGTTTCCCCTTAATCTTCTCTTCGCTAGACTAATCTAGCTGTACTGCACTTTGTAAATCAAGCACCAGGGAAGAGACCTGAAGATTTTGGATGGTTTGTGGAATGTAAGGAACCTTAGTCTGCAAAGGACTTGCAGGCACTCCAGAGTAAAGGGGATTGTGGGTTGCAGCCTTAAAGAGGAGGTGGTTGGAAACTTTTCAATTTAAAAAAAAATCTGAATGGAAACTTTTGTCAAAAAATATCTGTTTCCATTAAAACATTTGGATTTTCATCAAACATAAATGTAGTAGGGGATTTAGAACGGTTAGACCTGTAGGGACTGGACCTTTTCACCTGGGGTTTCCCCACTCCACATCACCAGCTTCTATAAAGACCTCTCTCTTTGTGCTGGCCATTTGGTGGCTGTTTGCAGCTGGACGGCTGGAGCTGGGGGAAGGCTACGCTTTGGATGGCTTTGTGTTTTTAATGTCTTGTTTTTTTATGAAGGATATGGGGTGGGTGGGTGGGTTAAGGAAGAGGGAGAAAATAACGGAGGGGATTGCACCAGCAATCTTAGGTCCAGCATGCTAGCTAACTAATATCCTTATTAACTTTTGAACTGAGTACTGTCTCAGAAGCGCCTTCCGTTTGACAGTACGGTAAACTAACGATCCCCTCCTTTGACTGCTTCCAGGCGAATGGCCAAAGGGGTGTGTGCCCACTGTGGGCGTGATTAAGTTGGTAAGTACCCTGCAGGATGTGAAGGCTGTACACGCCCCTGCTTACCTTGCAAGGCACCTCTCCCAGGGTTATGACCCCTGTGCATGCTGCGCCCTGCATTACACCAGGTATCACATCCCCATCTCTTATAGAGATGACTCTTTTAACTATCTTATATCTATTTATCCTAACCTAGCTTGCTGGACCCCTGCCACCAAGGGGTAGTCGAATGAACTTCCCCACCCCCACCGCTCTAATTTAGGAACAGCCGCTCCAAATGCCCTGCCAAGGCAGCCAAATATACCTGATTTCCCTCATCTGATAGATGGACCCCATCCACCGTATATAATCTCGTGGCGGTATGTACTATCTCCAGATGGTTAATTACAGTACCACCGACACTGCGAATCCATTTGGTTATTTCCTTATTGATCCCCTTCCTGGCTCTATCTACTCTGCCCGGGTTACGAGCCCTGACCCAATTTATTCTAGGTATCCAATTTGTCCATACTAGTTTTGTCCCTTGGAGCCATCCCTTTGCAGTTAACAAATCTGTCTTAATCTGGATAATTAACTCAACCCCTTTTGTGGTGGTAATATCATTCTCCCCCAGGTGAATGACTAGGGTGTCTGGGCCCCCGCCAACTCTCATTCTTTGTAATATTGGTAGGAGCTGGGGCCAACGCATCCCACGCCTGCCCAACCATCTAACTTTTGCCCACCGACCTAAGCCTAATTGGGTACCCCACTCAGATGGTGCAGCGGCTCGGCTTGCCCATCGTACAATACTGTGACCCACAATCCAGACATCATGCCTCGGGGTCCCAGTCCTATTGAGAAACACATCTTAGTTAGCAAGGGTATGGTCTTACATATCTCTTATAAGCCGCTGACCACCATCTCCCTACAGTCATGATGGCATCTTCTTGCAATTCCGCTGTCGCAGCTGTTGCAGCTGCCCCCATCCTGAAAGAATGGGAGCCATAATCCTTGGGGGGGAATCCTGCCTTGCCGAGGGCCGCCCGGAACACTGCAGTGAATTGGTGGTTGGTGAGAGGCGCACCATTCTGGTGGATAAACAATGCCCCGGTTAGCGGGGGCCTGTTCTTTAGGTAGAGTCCTACGTGCAGGACCGGGCATATTGAAGACTGCCCCGACCTATATAGTCGGACCGTCTGCCCTAGCCTGCGTTGGTCGGTCTTTGACCGGCAGAGCCGGATCACTACCTTGTCCGACCAGCACGTAATATCCGTGTTCTGTAAGGGGGTGTCTGATCTATCTCGTGCAGAGGCCACAACCACCTCGCTAGTGCGAAACCCCCCGAAGAATGTGACTACAAATACCGTGGAGAAAAGCTGCAATTCATACCCATCATAACACACCCCAGGCAAGGCCCCGATCACTTGTAGCAATCTAGGCGTCATGAGTGGCGCTCTTGTCCTGGGGGGGAGGCCGTGAGGCCCACGCCCAGCTTTCTAACATGTGTTTCATGTAGAATCCCTTATCTGGGGATGGGAAACCCATGAGGCAGTTGACAAATACCAGGGCTGCCACTTTACCTCCTATTGTGCCCGGGGCCAATCCCCTCTCCCTCAGCTGTATAGCAAATTGGATAACCTCGGTCTCGGTAATCGGGAAACCCCTGTTCCACCCTTTTGCAATAGGAAAATCTTGAAACTCTCTAGCTGCCCTACCGTAAGTGACCTGGGTTCGGGGAGCCAATGATCCCTGTATAATAGCTTGTGTTGTCAGTCCCCAAGGCTCCATAACCCCGGTGGAAGGGGGTCGGGATCGGGTCTGGCCTCCGGAGCCAATTCTCGGAACCAAGCTATCTGGAATCGAGAAAGGGCATCTGCTATGCCATTATCGATCCCAGGTACGTGTCTGGCTGTGAATAGAATATTAGCTTTCAAGCATGCCATGACAAATACACGTACTAAGCCCATAACTCGAGACGATCGAGATGACAAGGTGTTGATCATGTGGACAACTGCTAAGTTGTCGCACCAGAAAAGGACTGACTTGTTCGCAAACTGATCCGTCCATACCAAAACCACCACCACTATCGGGAATAATTCCAAAAATGTTAGATCCCGGATCACTCCCTAATTGTGCCAACCCCGTGGCCATGGTGCAGCGCACCAACGGGTTCTAAAGTAGACCCCAAAACCAGATCCCCCTGCAGCGTCTGACTGAACTTGGAGCTCTGCCTGGAGTAACAATCTAGTTCTCCAGAAGCTCACCTTGTTGAAATTGGTTAAGATATCCAGCCATGTGCCTAAATCCTTTCTCATTTCCTTCGTTACCTGAATCCTGTGGTGTGGGGCAGTTGCCCCTCTTAGCCTTTCGTACAGCTGTGTTAGGAAGGCCCTGCCTGGCACTACCACCCGGCAACTGAAATTAAGGCTGCCCAACAAGGACTGTAGTACAGTGGTCTTCTGGGAGGCCAAACACTCCCGTATCTTGACTCTAATACCTTCCAACTTGTCGGCTGGCAGGCTGGATTGCTCCCTTTCCATATCCAGCTCGATTCCCAAATATGTGAGTTTAGTGTCGGGACCTTCCATCTTTTCCAGGGCCAAGGGGACCCCTAGGTCCTCCGTTACCTCCTGGAAAATCCGCAAAGTGGCCGCACAGTCCTCTGACCCGGGGCGGCCTATTATCAGGAAATCATCGAGGTATTTTGTCACCTCTCCATCCTTCCATTGTTGTTTGAAAACCCACTCCATCAGGCTGCTGAACCTTTCAAAAACTGAACAGGAAATGGAGCAACCCATCGGCATGGCCGGGTCAAAGTAATATTGACCCTCATACTGAAAACCTAAGAGGTGAAAACTATCTGGATGTACAGGCAACAATCAAAATGTGGATTTTACATCGTACTTTGCCATCAACGCCCCCCGTCCCATCTTCCTGGCTTTCTTGATTGCCACATCAAAGGAAGCGTATTTGATTGTGGAGAGTTCCTTTGGGATGGCATCGTTAACTGATTTGCCTCTTGGATGGGACAGGTGGTGAATCAGGCGAAATTCCCCTTTTGCCTTTTTTGGAACTACCCCCAATGAGGAGATGAATAAATTTGGTATCGGGGGATCCCCAAAAGGGCCTGCCACCCTCCCTTCCTTCACTTTCTTTTCTATTTTACCGCACACTATGTGCTCCTTTCCCACTGTGGATTTTAAATTGCGAGGCAGACCAATTGGGTGCACTTGGGTGGCTGGTATCCGGAATCCCTCATGGAATCCTTCAACTATATATAAGACTTCACACTGATCAGGGTGGTGACAGAGGGCATGCTCCAGCCGGTCAATTCTGACCAGAGTTGGTCCCCTGATCAGTCCTCCCATTTCCAGAGGGGCCAGTGCCACCTTTTGGGGTACCCCCGCCTGTGGAAACTTACCTTTTTCGTTTCTCTGCCTAAGTTTGAAACAGTTCGTGAAGGGGTCCCCCCCTTCGCAATTCAAACACCCATGCCAGAACTTGCTGGTATTCCTGTTACATTCCGCCCCCCCCGGCTATACTCCCAGCGGTATCCAATACTGCTTTGTATATTCTTTCTCCCTTCGCCACGAAACGGCTCGTTGGCAGTTGCTACTCCCCCTTTTACCAGGGCATGCCCACTTTCAGACAAGGGGACTCTGGTAGCATCTACCATGCATTCAAGCCATAAGTTGGTTGCATGTGTATCCCGCCACATTCTCGGGTGAGAGGCTGCCCTGTGTCAAAAGGCTTCATCGTACTGCAACCAGGCCCCAGGGGGGGCCTGTCGCGTACGCCCTTTGTATGACATCCACGTATTTGTGGAGCTCAAGGTCACGCCCAGGGTCTGCCTGTAAAATAACTCCTATATATACGGCAAACGCTGATGTCCAGTTTGCCCAGTTCCTATCCGCTTTAGGGCGGCGGAACTTTTCTTTGTCCTTCGCCTCGTCATTCTCGGTGTGATCGAGGATGGGGTCACTAAACATTAGGGCGAATACGTCCACGTACTCGCCCTTCCAGATTTTTTCTTTTGTAGCAGGGAACAAATGTTCCCCCAAAGGTGCTGCCACTCTGCTGTGAGTCCCCCCTGGTGGAAGGGGAGGGTGGTTTTGGTTTTTTTTTTGCTGTCCCTGTCTTGGCCAGTCCCTCATTCGCTCCCGAGTATGACAGACAGGTGACTGATAGGTGTATGAATGATAATAGAAGTTAGAATTGTCCAGGCTGAAGATACTGCGAAGAATTGCTTGAAACAGCAAGACATGACTTGAGACCATAGGCTCTAAACATTGCTTGAAGCCAAAAGCCCCTAAGTGAACTATGCACAGACTTTAATTTGACAGCTTGCAAGATTTTGACTGCAAACTGCATTACTAAGACTTACACAAGATGCCAGTACAGCTTGAACTTACATTATATTTGCAAGCATAGCTTGATTTTGGACATTAATTGCTTATACAACAGTTCTGGGCATAAGGCTGAAAACAGACATCTATGAAATGGGACAAAGTTCAACTGGTCACAAAAGAGGAACCATAGGAGAACAGATACATCCTAGTCAAAATGACTCATGAAAGGCATGGGAGGGCCGACTGCCTAACAGCATATTCATGGCCTATGGAACCAGAGACCTATAAATATGGGACGGATGTCTTTTGGAACTCGGACACCTGAAACATCAAGGAACGCCTGTAACATCAAGGGATGCCTGTAACATCAGCTCGTGCTACCATCTCAACATCAATGAACAGGACCCAGCCCCTCCATCACCTCTGTTATGGGTTGGCCACCCTGACAGGAGGATAGGTAATGTATGAAAGGTTGAATGAATGTTGAGAGAATAACATAGTATTAACATATAGAATAATAAGAATATATTTTGCTTTTTGTAATTTTGTACTAAAATAAAGCTAAGAGGTTTACCAACATATTTCCAGTCTATCTCTGATCTCTTGAATTAACCACAGAATCTAAAAGAACATTGTCACATTGAATGAGTGATTGTGTGAACTAACCCCCTTTTCTTCCCCCCTCACCCCTCTATGAGCCAAATCCTACAGTCAGTTGCCTTTGTCTGACCCTCTGTAAGGAAATAAACATACAGTCTAGGTCTGACAGTTAGCGGTCTTATTCTGGCACTCTGTGAGGAGACGGACTTCCTTCCCCCTTTTGATGTGAATGTATGAGAGAGCTTGTAACACATCAGTGATTTAGTAGTGAAAACACCTAATAACCTCAGAATAAGGTACGTTCCCCAGGAATACATTTGACCACCATAAAACCACCTGTGACATTTCCACCTGCCCCGTGGCAGGGGGTGCCCCTTGTTGCTGGTTTTGTCCATCCATTGCCCTATCAGGTTTGGAGCCCTCTCCCCCAGCAGGGGGTGGGGCGGGAAACACCCACACCCATTCCCCATCTAGCCACCCCTGCCGTGTCCTGGTAGGCGCCAACGGGGCCCTAGCCCCGAGCTCACTCCCTTCCATTTGTATGCTTCTTGGTAAGGGAGCTGAGGTGCTAGCCTGGCCCCATTCCACCCTCATTCCCGCCCCCGGTGGGGGGTTACCCAAGGGAGAACGGTCCCTCTCTGTTGTTTCACCTCTGTCTGCTGTCCCCGTTGCTGCGCTCAGCTCTGTATGTCTTGTTTGCCCCCGATGCAGTTCCGTTTCCAATGCCTGTACTCTTCTCCACAGATCTTCATAAGTGGGAGGCTCCTCGCTCTCAGGATTATCCATCCTCCTTGTCACTGGTGGCGAACCTGCTTCCTCACGGAAGGGCAAAGCCCCCTCCCCTCTGGTCCCTCTTGGCCGGCTCCCATCAGTCCAGGGAGGCTGTCCCCCTGGATTGGTCACTGGGCCGTCCCTCATCTGGTATTGAACTAAACCCAGGATCCCATGGGAATCCTGCACCCTGGATGCTACCACTCCATGTGCAGTGACCTCCATCACCTCCCCCCCACATAAATTGCATCCAGCAGGGGGCCCAGGCCCACAGCTTGTCCCCTTACCCCGGGGGCATCATCCCTCCCTACAGCTTCTTGCCCCCTTTCATTGTGGAGTGGGGCATTGTCAGGCTCCTCCTGCGTATCTCGCTCCCCACCTCTAGGCATCAGTATTGAGGGACCTGAGTCCCAACTGGTCAAGTCATCCCTGTAACGCCTTGGAGGGGTGATGATCCTCCCTCCCCTTTTGGGCCCTTTCTCCTCTGGGGGCGCGTGCCGCCCGCTATCCCCTGTTGGGGCTTGCTCCTCCATTGGGGCAGTTCTCCCAGCTCCTTCCCTTGGACCCTCCCTGTTGGGGCTTGCTCCTCCATTGGGGCAGTTCTCCCAGCTCCTTCCCTTGGACCCTCCCCCAATGGCCCTTCAGGGGCTCCCAGCCCAGTCTCCCTTACTCTCAATTGGGCCTCGCACTGTTGCAGCCTGGCCATAATTTCTGAGGGAGTGGGGCACCCGCTGCGTGCACTTGCCTCCCGCCCCGGTCTGTGTCCTCCCCCACTGGCAGGGTTGTTACTGCCAGGCTTCCGTTTCTTGCTCCCTTCTCCCTTGCCCAGCCCATTCCGCTTCTATGGCAGCAGCGAGGTTTCGCTGCTGCTTCTTCAGCTCTATCACCCACTCTGCTGCTCCACACAGCTCCAGGGGATCCTCCCCTCTAAAGAGGAGGGGCCCCAAACCCCGCAACACGCAATGTGCCTGCGCGTCGGGCGGGCTGCCATGGCAACCCCAATCAGCACAGAGAGAGAGCCTGCTAGCAGACTTCCCTCTCAATTGGCCATGCCTCCCCACCTCTGCTCCTCTTCTCCTATTCGGGGGGGCCCGACAATAACCCGTCGCCTCCATTTTGGTGGCGATGGGAGCTTGTGGGTTGCAGTCTTAAAGAGGAGGTGGTTGAACACTTTTCAATTTAAAAAAAAATCTGAATGGAAACGTTTGTCAAAAAATATCTGTTTCCATTAAAACATTTGGATTTTCATCAAACATAAATGTGGTAGAGGATTTAGAACAGTTAGACCTGTAGGGACTGGACCTTTTCACCTGAGGTTTCCCCACTCCATGTCACCAGCTTCTATAAAGACCTCTCTCTTTGTGCTGGCCATTTGGTGGCTGTTTGCGGCTAGAGGGCTGGAGCTGGGGGAAGGCTGCGCTTTGGATGGCTTTGTGTTTTTAATGTCTTGTTTTTTTATGAAGGATATGGGGTGGGTGGGTGGGTTAAGGAAGAGGGAGAAAGGTAAGAGTGTTGGATATGGGAGTAGATGGTTTTGGGGCAGGGAGGGAGGAATACCACTCCCCCCCCCCATGAGGGGGGGAGTACAGGCGTAGGGGAGGGAGGTGGTAATTCTCTAATTGTGTTATGGGGTGGTGACATTTTAAAATCAATTGTATTGCATTTTTCTCTTGTAATCCACCCTGACCCTCAAGGGGATAGGGTGGAATATAAATATGAAATGAAGGGAAAAAAAGAAGAGAAAATTCAAAGAAAACGTGAACAATTATATATTTGTGAGTAGAGAAAAAATTATTTCTCAACAAACTCTAGCTAAAAATAATTAAACTCCCTGAAAGACATTTTTATTGGAAATATGCTCCCACCAAATGTTTCCACAGTCCATGCAGTCAGCATTTCTCAGATTTCTGTTTCTGTCTGATGGAATCGTACATGGAGAAAAAATAGTTGCAATGAGATAAAGCATTCAGAATGGCATGTTCCTCTTCTTGCAAAGTCCAGTTTCTTCCCCCAGATTCAGGACAGCACAGCCCTCGTTTGTTCTCGTGCAGAAGGGGAACGTAGACGCTAGGCTCTCATTGCTCTTGCTTGAAGCTTCTCATTTTCTTGTGTCTTGGTAGCCATGCTCAAAGATGAGCTACCTTTGCAACGTGGAGTCAATAGACACCTTCCTAGAACTATCAAATTCCTTGTGAGAGTGTTTACAATCCATGACCAGAAACAGACAGATCCTGTGTTCATTAGGCAGCTGCATTCAGGCGGCTCCAGGATGCAACTCTCAGCCAAGCTGGTCTCAGTTCACTGCTTGAGCTATACACCCACCCAGTAGCTGTTGTAGTGAGACTGCTGGTTGCAATGAAGCCTATCGGGCCCATCCACTTAAAAACATCAATGGGTTTCCTTGTCTGTTAGTGTGCTATTGGCTGTCAGTGCAAAATTGCACTAGAGATGGGAGATGTAAAGCTGGAGCTCTGTATGTACACTGACATGGTGTAGCAGAATTCTTCTTCTGGCTAAGCTTTCACAGGAATAAGTCTGGTGCAGGTCGTCCTTCGCTAGCAGATTTTAATCAGACAGATCTTCTGGAATCCTTCCCTATGTTTTATTCCTTTATGAAGTATAGTCTCATCACACCAATACATGGACAGCACCATGCCACCAGTAACTTAATATGGCTTCCCAAGAACTCCAATCCTATCTCTGCCCTTCTTAACCCCTTCCCCCTGCTTAGCTATGTCAGGCCCTTTGCTTCCTGAATGTTCCCCAGCATCAGCTCCTCTCTCAGCACTTTGAGGTCAAATCAGCCTTTTATTGGCAGCATCTGCATATCAGGGGCCTGTAGCAACTTATAGGCTACAGGTTTTAGGGGGCTGGCAAAGAGAGGACCTAGCCCTGCACAGCACAGCACCCCGGGACACTTGAACACTGAACTGACCGAAGAATCTGGCACATTATATAAAAACTGGATTAATTAGCACTTAAGTGTTGAGTTGATGGGAAGTGATAGTGTCCTAAAGAATTCCACTTTGGATTTCTCATGGTGCCATGTGATAACCAAGGAAGTTATGGAGCTGGCATTCACAGGGAGATTATTCATCATTTATTAACATTAATAATATATATAGTACTTCTAGTGTTCAAATTGCTTTACAGTCCTTATCTAGTTACCCCAAAGAACAACCCTGTGGTCATTATTATTTTACAGATGGGACTCTGAGGTTGAGAGAGTGATTTGCCCACAACCTCCAGCGAGTGCATGCCTAAAATGGGATTTGAACTTTTGTCTCCCAGGTTCAAGTCTAGCACCATATCCACTAGGCCATACTGGATCTCTGTTGGGCTCAGTGAAACCATATCTTTTCAGCTGCTTAACACATGCACTGTCTTGTATTACAGAATATATACCTGTAGGCCAGCTCCTTCTAACTTTGTTGAGTAACACAGTATTTTACTCCATATGCAATTCTATTGCCATCAGTGGGGTAAAGTGCTCCTCACCAGGAATGATGTTGGGCGGATCAGGCCCTAAATAGTTGGGATTTAAAAGTCTAGCACACAAGCTATTTAGACCTCATCTGCATAAAAATGGAAATGAGTCAGAGGGGGAAGGAGCATAAATGAGTGGAAATGCAAGTAATTAGCACAGTGCCATTACTTTAATGGCGATAAAGATTTTTTTAATTATCAAAATGCATTAGCTCTACCTTTGAAAGAAATCTAAATACACACAATGCAATCCCTTGTAACTACCAGAGAAGGAAGTAACTCCATTTTGGTGCTATATGCAAACAGGTTAAATGTTAAACTCTCAGCCACCAGATGCCACCCAGCCTGAGAAGATGCTAATGAATTACTGAGGAGCAGCACTGAAAGACAGTATGAGCTATTTATTACTGACATCTCTATTTATTACACATCTATAATAAAAAATGGAACAGTCAAACTTCTTGCTAGATATACTTGTCAGGAACAGTTTGGGACATGGGCAGACGTGCAAGATTGGGGTCTGAAAGAAGGTTCAAGAACAGGCAGGCTGAGACCAGGCGTTTCTCATTCAACACATAACTGTAGCATCTCATTCTTCTTGTTGGACCTCCCAGAAGTCTTCATGGAGCCAAAGGTCATAATTTAATAACCCCAGGCTATAAGGCACCATGTCATAAGCAGTCTTGGCAGGATCAACACTGTTAGAGTCGGGCAACAAACCAAAAGGCCAACTAGAGTGACGTGTCGGGATTTGGGCCAGAATCGAAAGGGCAAGCCAAGCCAAGGGAAAGTCTAGAATGTGGAGTTCAGAAACATGCCAGGAAGTTATTGCTGGGAAGTCAGTCCCAGGAGTCTCGAAAAGGGACTAGACAAGGGCCGGTGAGGCCCAGAACCCAGGCTGGATAAGAGGGAAGTGTTTGGGTCCATAATTATTTATTCTTTTTTATAAAATCATCTTCTGTCTTGTGGTGGATTCCTACCCCAGGTGCATATCTCTTGCACAAACTTGCAAGTTAGTGACTCTCCAACTTTGCACTTTTAGGAAATTCTCACTTGCATACAGGTTCACGATATCCCCAAAGGAAAGTTGGTTACCATGAACTCTTTTTAATTTTTTTTTTTTTTTTAATGAACAAAAAAGTGCTGGGGTAGAAATCTACCTTGGTGCGTTTTGCCATGGGGTAGATTTATATCCTAGCCTGGGGAGGAAATCTACCCTATCACATTTCAGGCTAGTTTGCACACTCAAGCAATGTAAGAGCCAAAAGACTGGGGTAGAAATCTACCCCATGACCTATGTAATGTCATTTTTTTTTCAACTCAGAGGATGAGGGTTAAATTGGATGAAGTAATTCTATTCAAAGTTGTTTCAGCTGCCCCTGCAAGTGAATGACTCCTCTCCACTCCAATGCAATGGACTTTTAGAGTTAGTGTGCACACTTGTGTGTCATGCACTCAGCTTACACTTTCCTGCACTGGTGCAGTGAATGAGGCTCATGCTGTGACAGATTATGTCCAGAATAGAGACGTGTTGTATTTTCAAACTACAATTCTGAATTCAACACTGTAACAAATGAGAGCCTAGTTTTCATGACTGCATCGCCACTGTATTTCTTACAACTGCTTATCAAGAGCTGCCTGACAACAAGAGGAGAACTCCTCCACCCTAGCTTGCTCACTGCCATTATTTATATCCAAGGCCATCCCCTGTGATCCTTTATAAGAAGCCCCTGTTGCCGCGCAGCCCTCACCGGAACTGGTAGCGGTTCGCCGGCAGCGGTATTTGTCCCCCTCCTTATGTTGAAAGGAAGCACATAGGACAACGGGCGCACAGCTTAGAAGGAACGCGGTCAGGGGCGAAGTCCCGCGAGAGTTGGGACTTTGCGGCCGTCATCTTGGCCCCAGGCGCGGAACCTGCCATTCCGCACCTGGGCAGCAACGTGGCAACATCGTGGTCAGAGGGAGCAGGGCGGTCGGGTTTCCATGAGGCAGCAGAGGCCAGAGTGAGTGTTGGGGGACAGTATTTATTTATTTAATACGGCATTGGCTTTCGCCATAGCCCCGATCACACAAAAATACAAAACATACAAAGCCAGATAATAAAATAACATAACACAAGACAACAAACCAACCAATAACAATTTGATGACATAACCCAAAACGTCATTGACTTAATGGATTAGCAATTTGGTTACAAATAGCACTAAACTTTAAATAATAAACACAATAATAAACACATTTACCTTATGACCCAAATGCCAATAACGCATTTATAAACCACTGAGCCCTTGTTACAAGAGGACAAACTGGGTAACAAGAATCTGGAAACAAGTAAATGGCCCTAGAGCCAAACTCTTGGCAGGGCCACTACAACAAGACTTTGCCCCTATGGGACGCAAGCCCTGCCATATAGCTGGCTACAATCCCTTCCACATGGGCCTCCAATACTACTGCCCCTTCTATTGGGTAATTGACTCCTATCATCCCTCTTTTGCCACCTTTGCCCTTTTTAAAGAGGCCAACCAAACATAGGATGCAAGTGCCAAAATATCTTCCTTGGCCTCGTGGGAGAGCAATCTCTTGTACCCCCAGCCCAATCCTACACCCATGGTCTCAAGCCTAAATGCCTGTAGCCAAACCGCTCTCAGGGCTGAATAAAAGGGACACAGAATCACAAAGTGTTCGACAGACTCCACCCCTCCATAAGAACATACACAGGTACGCTTAGAGTAGGGGATTCTCTTATACCTCCCCTCCACCACCGCGGTTTTGACCATTTGGAATCGGAGAAGCGTATAGCATCTTCGAAGTTTAGTATTTTGGAGGATATCTAAATAGGGTTCTATCCTCCATACTGTCTTTATTAACTTGAGCCAAGGTGCAACCTTCCAACTTCCTACCTTAGCTAAATCTTCTTGTTTCTCTATATCCTCCAATCTACCTAAGATCTCCTTCTTGATCGCAACCACAGGTTTCCCCACAAAATAGGCGAAGGAGAAGCCCTGCCTCTGCAAAAGGTGAGCCAGATACCTGAGCCACGGGTATCCTCCTTTGCCATCAAATTTAAGTTCCTCTTGGAGACACTGGCTCGGGAGGGACCCTTCTTGAATGGTAATCAACCTTAGCCAGTAGCGCAACAAGGCAGATTTTGCATACCTTTCCATAGAGGGCATCCCTGTTTCTGCTCTTAGCACTGGACCTGGGACATCTTTCCCAACTTGCAAAATCCTATGGAGAAATGCATCCTGCACCTTTTCCAAGGGTTGAATTATAGGGTAGGGAATAATCTCAAAGCCAAACGTTGCTGCTGGAGGAACTTTAGCTCGATAGGCCTTAAGAAAAACTGAAACTGGCACCCCCTTAGAGACCTGTACAGCCTTCCTTATGGCCCCTGCAAATTGGGCTGCTCTTGCTGCTCTGCCCAAAACATGACTGGACCACGTACCCCTATTTGTAAAAATCACCCCTAAATACACATACGATTTCACCACCTCCATGGGTTTGGTAGCAATCTCCCACTTCTCCAAAGGCTTATGTGATCCCATAATCATGACTTTGGATTTCTCCGGGTTTGGTGACAATTTATTGAGCATACAATAGCTATCCAGGCCTTGGAGCAGCCTCTTTAAACCCTTCACGGTCTGGGAGATCAAAACCAGATCATCAGCGAATTGCAAAAAATGCAACTTCCGGGCACCAATACTAGGGGGATGGTTATCAGCCTTTCCAAGACAGCTTGCCAAATCTGCAAGATAAATGTTAAACAGTAGAGGCGCCAAAACGCATCCCTGTCTGACCCCCCTTTGGACAGGGATGTCTCTACTGAGAAAATTGTTAGGGCCCGTTTTGACCTTGGCCGTGTTGTTATCATAGAGCAAAGTTATGAGGGCCAAAAGGTTGGCGTTAATCCCCAACGCCAGATGCTTCTCCCAGAGTCGCGCCCGTGGGATGGAATCAAAGGCGGTAGTCAGGTCTATAAAGGCCAAAAATATCTTGCCCTTCCTAATCCTATAACATTTATGTATAATATGTTGTAATATGAAACAACAATCTACAGTCGATTTGCCTTTCTCAAAGCCAAACTGTTCTTGTGGCACAATGGACTTTGTTTCCACCCACTGCTCAAGATGTTTAAGTAAACATTTGGCAAAGACCTTACCCACCACAGACAGCAAGCTTATAGGACGGTAGCTTAAAGGGTCCGTTATATCCCCCTTTTTAAAAATAGGTATGATCCAACTCTGAGTCCATGAAGAGGGAATCCTCTTGTGATAGCTAATGCTATTGAACAGCCTACTCAACAATGAAGCCCACCACAGTGGGGCCGCCTGGAGCATCCCTGGGGTAGCATAATTGGGGCCAGGGGCCTTGCCTGGTTTTAGGGACAGAATTATATCCAGAATTTGATCCTCTGGGAAATCTAACTGTACCCAGTACCCATCCTCAGTCCCAACCCCTCCCGCAAATGGCTGGCCCAAAGCCTCTATCACTGGGGGTTCTTCATATAGTTGACCAAAGAAGGATTCCCAGAGTTCATTTGCTACTTTACAGTTACCCAAGGTTTTCCGAGGACTAAGTATCTTGTTCAACTCCTGCCAAAATATGTGGGAGTCTTGCATCCTCTGAGCCACCATCAACCTGGCCCAGATCTTGTTACAATAATTACCCCGTTTTTCCTTTAATAAAAGAGCATATGCCCTCCTATTCTTCCGAAACTCCCCATGATGCAATTCACTAGGAGCCCTAGCCCATCTATGCCTGGAAATAATAAGTTGCTTCTTGAGTGATTTACACTCCTGATCATACCATGGGTAATTCCCCTGACGCCGATGCCTTGATTCCATAACCACAAACTCCCCCTGTATATTATCAATAATCCTTCCATAACACTGAAAAACCATGTTGATGTCATTGGAAAGAAACATCTGGGAGCACATCATATTGAGTTCCCCCTCCCAGCAAAGAGCCTGGAATCGTTGGATAAATAAACCACTTGGCATTTTCCTAATCCTCCCAGCTGAAGTTCCCTGGGGATGATCTGTATTCGCCCTTATTCTCTGACACTGTAACTTGATGTACACTCCAAGAACCAAATGGTCACTCTCGGGTCGTGGAATAAGCTGGAAATCCAGAAAGCTATCGTATGCTTCTTGATTAGTCAAAATCATATCTACAGTGCTCTTTCCTTGAGGTCCTATAAACGTACTGCCCTTGACTGGATCAGCAAGCACTTCTTCCCCCACTATCCTTAGTCCAGCATTTAGCATGAGAGATTCAAGCTGACGCTCAGTACCCTTCCTTCCTACTGGGGGGAGTCCAGAACTTTCACTTTCCTTCCCATGAGTCTGGCTAATCTGTCCTGCCCTTAAATGCATGTTCATATCACCCGCTATTAATAATGTAGCTTTGGGGAAACGAGCTTGTGCCTTTTCAACTACCCCCTCGAGGGCCTCCCATATATTTTCCTGGTAGTCGGGTGAGGCCAAGGGAGGGATATACACATTTAGTATCACCATCCACTCCTCCTGGCCATGCCCCAGCTTAATAAGTACCTGTTGTATTTCTGGCCTGTCCGAGGGAGAGAAGGTGAATTGAACCCCAAGATCGTTGGCTATAAAAAAAGCCAATCCACCCGAGGGCCGTCCCTTATTGGATATATTTTGGCCATTGTGTTGGGGGACATTGTTGTGACCCGTCCTGCAGCGGGAATATCGGCTGCATTAAGGAGCTGCGGTTTTAGGACCGGTAAGGCTGTGGGGGAGTGGAGAGAAGGGCTCCCCCGCCCCCACTACTCCAGGCCTTGTAGAAGCACACAGGTTGGAAATAAGGGAGGCCCATTGAGCTCCCCCCCCTCCCCTTCAAGGTCGGTCAGCCCCCCCCCTGCCCAGTACAGGGGTGGTGGGCGATGCAGGCATACATTAAACAAGGAACTGGCGGTGCGCGGGCACCATGCTAGTAATTTCCACCCCCCCGGGGGTAGCTGCCAGGACTTAAAGAGGGCCAGTGGATTGAGGCCCCCTTCTAGCCTTAGGGATGGCAAAGGAGAGCAGGGGAAGGAAGGGTAAGGGCCCCGCGAAGAAGGCCCTGGCAAAAAGAGTTGAGGAGGTGCTTGAGTCCCTCCAGGCTCAAATGAGCAGGTGCAAAGGGGTTCTGAGTGGCCTGGCAAATAATGGGCAGGGTCAAACCTTTGAGGAAGCTAGTGTAAGACCGAGAACCGCCGCCCAAGCCAACACAGGGGATGAAGGTATACAGGCTGAGGAGCGGGATCAAGGAGACACATTACCGCCCGAGGGGCAAGCACGGGGTGAAAGGCAAAGTGGGGTTAGTGGTGGCACCATTCACAATGACAGTAGCACCTGACAAGGGGAAGAGCCCAGGGCTGCGACTCAGGCTAGCACACGGACGGTGCAGCCACCAGCCAGGTTCAGGGAGGAAACTGAGGGAATGGGGATGGGGACCCCATGAAGTCAGCCACCCCCTCCGAGGGGTCCAGCCTGAGGGCTCATGGTCGGGTTCCCAGGGAGTCAACCGGGCACCCCCCGGTAAGGCCTCCCTCACTGCACAGGCGGAGGGGGAGGTGCCACTTGTCTTCCTACAGGGTCGAAGAAGAAGAACCACCCACACAGTGGGCACGAGGAGACCAGCTCGCTGCGGTTTTGGAGACATTGAGCACATTTATGGGGCGCTTCGTGGCACTGGAGGAGCGAGTCGCGGAGCTAACGGAAGGCAGGCACCTGGAAGTGACCCGGTGGGCTACTCGACCATGGAGCACAGCCGAGGAGGCTGTCCTGGCAACGCCACAGCCTAGGAGCCAGAACGATGGGCCAACACGGGCCAGGGATGACCCCCCAGTAAATGAGGCTGCTAGCACCAGCCGTGAAGGGCAAGGTACGTGCCTGCATTGTAATCGGTGCCAATGCGGGCAAGAAGGGGACACAGGAAGCAGGGAGCAGCCGGCCCAAGTAGGGCAGACTGGGACCAGGCAGCTCGGATGGGTGGGGTCCTGGGTGCCATGGCCCCCACAGGAGACAGGAGGGGGGAGATTTCCCAGAGGAACCCCGAGGCAGGAGCACAGGGCAAACAGAATAGAGAAGAAATCGGACAGGGTGGGGGATCGTGCTCGGCATGCCTGAGAAAGGTGACGCAGGCAGCAACAAGCTGTAGGGAACCAGGGACCTGGGCGGCTGTGGGAGCACCAGTTGGGGCACATTTGGCCCAACATACATGAGACAAAATATGGAAGGGTGAATATGTTGATATTTTTTCATTATTGTACACGGAACCTGTACCTGACCCCAACTCCACCGAGAAGGAGAAGGAAAAGGAAAAGGAGAGGTTTAAGCACCCAAAGGTGGATAGGAATTGCACCAATTGGTTGGCTGTCTTCTCAATTTTTATGGGGGTCATGGTCCAGGCGGTGCCAGATAGAGCCACCGAGTTGATTAAATACTGGGACATCGTGCAAAGAGCATATGATACTGGGAACCTGGGCGCATGGCTCTGCTACAATGAGGGCTTTAGGAAATGGGCAGTGATTACTCCAGGCATTAGGTGGGACTTATACACCCCAGACTTATGGCTGGAGTGTATGTCCAACGTAGTAGGGACACACAGGACCGACAGCGGCCATACTCTGGCAAGAGGCGGAATGGTCCCCGTGAATAACCCCTTTCAGGAAGGTGGGCACCGTAACAGTCAAAAGGGGGGGACTTGTTGGGATTTCAATGGGTCCGGGGTTTGTGCCTGCTCCACGTGCCATTTTAGGCATGCTTGCTCCCATTGCGGAGGGGGTCACCCAGGGATCCAGTGTAACAGGGTCCGGGGCACCGGGAGAGGGAGACAGCAAGGGAAGCTGGGAGCTGGGGGTAGCCAACCCCTTGGGGGAGGAAAAGGCGCCAACGCTAGTCAACCATAGGGCGCTCGAGCGCGCGCTCAGGGGTTGCCCAATGGTCGAGCAAGTGGATTACGTAGTCTCAGGTTTCAGGGAGGGTTTTGTCATCCCAGCTAAATTAACACAGACAAGGACGTGGGTAAAAAACCTGCAGTCAATAGATGGGAGAGAGGACTTGGTGGCCGCCAAGCTTCAAAAAGAACTTGGTGAAGGACTCATAGCAGGACCATTTGAGTCCTTACCTTTTCCTAACCTGCATGTGTCACTGTTAGGCATAGTGCCCAAGAAGCAAGAAGGGGAGTTCCGCCTCATCCACCACCTCTCCCACCCTAAGGGTTGGTTGGTGAATGATGCCATCCCCCCGAGCTCTGCTTGGTTCGCTACGTGTTATTCGACGCAGCAATAGAGATGGCAAGGGAGTATGGAAAAGGGGCGCTGCTGGCGAAATGCGACATTAAGTTCGCATTCCGCCTGCTGCCAGTCCACCCCGAGAGCTTCAGACTACTCGGGTTCCAGTTCAGAGGTCAGTACTATTACAATAAAGCAATGCCCATGGGGTGTTCAATATCGTGTTCGGCCTTTGAACATTTCAGCTCCTTGCTGGAATGGTTAGTGCACCGGAGAACGGGGTCTCAATATTTTCTGCATTATATTGACAATTTCCTATTCCTCAGAAGGGCGGGGATGGCGGAATGTTGAAATGCCCTCGGCAACTTTCAGGTTATGGCAGGGGAACTTGGGGTTTCCCTGGCACTGGAGAAGACTGTGGGCCCAGCAACAGTACTGACATTTCTAGGCATTGAATTGGACACAAATCAACAAGTGTCATGCCTACCTAGGGACAAACTCGGTGCCCTAGTTAGGGATATCAAGGCCATCTTGGGGCGCCCCAAGGCCACAGTTAAGCAGCTACAGGCACTAACAGGCAGCCTGAATTTTGCATGCCGGGGAGTGGCGCCAGGACGGGCCTTCTTATCCAGGCTTTATGAAAGGGTGGGCTCCAGTCTGCCAGGGCACTGCCACATTAGGATCTCTGCCGAGATGAAGGAAGATTTAAGAACATGGCTCCAATTTTTGCAAGAGTTTAATGGAGTGAGCATCTGGCAGCAGAGGTGGCTAATACAGGCTGAACTGCAAGTGCCATAAGACTCTGCAGGGTCTCTGGGATTCGGGCTGTACTGGGCTGGCAGGTGGTGCTCAGCCCCATGGCCAGTCGAGTGGGTGCAAGAGGGATGGACACGAGACCTCACTTTTCTGGAATTATTCCCCATAGTGGTAGCCATCCACATATGAGAAAGCAAGATCGCAAACAAGACAATCCTGTTTTGGTGTGATAACCTCGCTGTGGTACACGTGCTGAACTTGCTATCATCCCATTCCAAGAGAGTGATGGGGTTGGTCAGAGCGTTCGTCAGGCAGTGCCTTAGGAATAACTCGTTGTTCACAGCTAGGCACGTGCCGGGCATTAACAACGGCATAGCCGATACACTCTCTTGCCAACAGATGGAGTGGTTCAGACAGCTAGCACCGGAAGCCAAGAAGGAGCCCGAGGAACTTCCCACGGGGATATGGAACATTGGACAGTAGCAATGTTCCAGGTAGTTCAGGGATCATTGGCCCCCCGAACAAGAGCAGCTTACCAGCAGGCACTTTTGGAGTTCCAGAAATTTAGGGAAGTTCAGGGGTGGGGATCGCAGTTCCCAATCACGGAGGCCCAGACCCTGCAATATGCTATTGCATTATGCAGAAAAGGGTTGGCGCCTGGGACAATCTCTGGAAAGTTGGCCGTGTTAGCCTTTTATAACAAGTTGGCTGGTTTCCAGTCCCTGAATGGGGGGTTCTTTATTAGGCGAATGCTGGAGGGATGGCAAAGGGAGACTCCCAGGGGGGATGATGGCAGGCAGCCCATTACCCCAGAGATACTCAGGGACTTATGTCAGAATCTCCCCGCAGTATGTTTTTCAGGTTTTGAGGTAACGCTGTTTCAGTGTTCTTTCAAGCTAGCTTTCTTCGGGGCACTTCGAGTTGGCAAGATAGCAGATCTTTTGGCTCATGCCCAAGGGGGACCTGTAGTGGGCTTAGAAGACGTACAAATTGGGACGGCTGGGTTGGAAGTGTTAATACGAGGGTCCAAAACTGATCAGCGTAGGCTAGGCCAGAGATTAAAGCTGCCTAGGATAGAAGAAGTGGAGCTATGCCCTGTAAGAGCGCTCGAGAAGTATATGGAGGTGTGCCCTAAAGGTGCAGCGCAACTACTCATCCATGAGAACGGTGCTAGACTCACCAGGTACCAATTCTCAGTGGTTCTGCAAAAAACCCTGAAGAGGCTTAAATTACCATCAGAAGTGTTTGGCTCCCATTTGTTCCGATTGGCGTTGCTAGCTGTGTGGCAGCAGCGGGGTTATCTGAGCAAGAAGTGAAGGGGATAGGCTGCTGGAAATCCGCGGCCTATCGCTCTTATATTCGGAAGGTCCAGTTATAGAGCATGAGGACCTAGTAATGGTCACAGGGAATATGGTAGAGTCTAATGAAGGGGACCGAGAGAATTAACATGTGCACGTTCTTCCTAGGAAGGGAGCTGTCTCACCGGCAGCGGAGCATTGTGATAGCGGGCCACAGCATTGTATACTGGGCCGGAAGATGAGCTGGACAATCTTATCGGGGGACCCAGCTGGGGCTGGGCCACTTGGTGGATGTAACGTGGAAAGACCGGAGTGGGATGAGATGGGCCCAGTTCCTGCCATTTATCCACACTTTGTCGAAGCAACCGCATCCAGACATACTGGTAATTCATTTGGGAGAGAACAATTTGCCAGTTGATACAGGTCTGCACCTGGTCACCAGCATCAAGAAGGACTTGCTGACGGCAAGACGGATTCTCCCAAACACAGTAATAGTATGGTCTGAGATGCTTGAGAGAATCAGATGGAGGGATGCTGTGCGCCCTAGTAAAGTGGATAGAGCTAGGAGGAAAGTTAACAAAGAAGTTGCCAAATTAGTGGTTGAAATGGGTGGCTGCATAATTAGACACCCTGAGATCAGGTTCAACAGGCCAAATTTATACCGGGTAGACAGGGTGCACCTGTCGGATGAAGGGTTGGAGATTTATCTCAAGGATTTGCAGGAAATGCTGACCCAACTCTTGGGGTAGTCGGGGGGTGGTGTGTGTGTGTGTGTGTGTGTGTGTGTGTGTATAGAATAGGGCTGTAGCAGCATACCGCCGCAGCAGCTTTTACCGATGGAAACCCCTATTCCACACATCGTGGCACGGT
>QEPC01002777.1:484836-501723 GCA_003113815.1 Sphenodon punctatus
GTACAAAGAGAGACACACAGACAGTAGCACAGCACTAGCAGCAGTCAGCTCAGCATCTCAGCGATAGCGTGAGACAGCGTGCATCACTCGCACAGCGGCGCTGCAGCGACAGCACAAAATAGTACAGTATGACTCATACTCCCTTCGCGGAACCGCGATAAGCGCTCATGCCTGTGGCTCATATATTAAATTGGAGGAACGCGGGAAAAGACTGCTGATTGTATACGGCAACGGTAACGATGAAGAAATCGGCGAAACATATACATTCCGCATCTGCGAATTCTTGTAGCGAAAAAAATGCAGAATCGCGGAGTACCGCGCGGAATTCTGCAAGGCGCAACGTGGGATGCCGAGGTTTAGGAATGGAATCGCAGAGCGGTAACAGCTGCTGCCGCATCAGCCCTAGTGGAGAATAGCCAAGCAAAGGCTGGCAAACTAGTGGCAGAGGTCCTGCGAGTTAATTACGTTAGAAATTAGGTATAGTCTGCTGCCAGGTCACCTCCTTAAGAGGTGGGGTCTGAGTGAACGCTAGAGCTTGACGGCCGGCGTCACTCTGGACCCAGGAGGGGGGGGGCGGGCTCTGGGGCCCTAGGACAGAGGCGGTCCAGGGCTTGGGGGACCTGCCCTCACTTCCTTCTTTGGGTCACAGTAGGAAAGGCCTCCTGATACGGCTGGGGGCGGTTGGGCAGGTGTGACATTGCAGCAGCTATAGGTAGAAAGTTTGCGGTACTGAGGAACATCAGACCGCACAAGTTTATTATAGTTTAGTGATTTCAAAGTTATGACTGACAGGACCCGGAGGGGCAGAGCCCCCTCCCCACCCAACTAGTTTTAACAAAGATTGGTGCGGCCTAGTTTTCCCCATACAATGGTGTCCATGTCTTCCTTTGGGGTGGGGGACACATGCCTCAAGTCAATGGCTATGCAAAAGCTGCTTCTCCACCTGAGTGAAGAGCTCATATAAACTAATATAAACTAAGGACCTGGTCGGTCATCAGAGGTGCTGAGTACCAGCAACTCCCATCCATTTCAGGAGGAGTTCTGGGTGCATAACACTCTAGAAACCCAGGTCATGGGTTCCTCTTTCCAGTGGGATCCTGGAGTGATAACGCTGGATGTAAATGTCTGCCTGTAAGTCCCTTACCCTGTCTGAGCACGGCACACACATACCTTTCTTCACAGGTGCAGGCCCTGAGTGTTAAAACACATGTTCAAATGCCTTATTAGACCAGGTCCTTGTTTTGCTGCATCCACTACAGTTCTGTTTTACCTGTTGTATTTCTTTCAGTGTAAATGTTAATCTGTGCAGCCACAAAGACGTAACCCCCTTAAAGATTTAGGGCAAAGTTCTCCACTGTATTTAAGCTCATTTCTGATATTGGGGAGAAGGGGCCACAGGAAGCTAGCTGCAGCTCCCCGATTCTGGTTCTGGTATGTTAAGCGTTCTTGATGAATGATTTTACTGTAGTGTTTCCCAATCCGTGTCCTAGGAAAAGCTGGTGGGCCTCCGCAGGTATTACACTGAAATGGCGAGTGTAATATTATAGATCTAGTGGGTAATTTAATAGCTCAATTAACACTCACGTCATTTTGTCTTCTGTCGCATGCAAGAAGGGTTTGTGGCCAGGATGTGCAAGGGTAGCAATCATTTGAGTTTCTGATTCTGTTCTGGTTTTACGTTTTGTGGTGGGGTTCTTTGTGTTTTGTGTCTCAAAATTTGGGAAACCTACTATTTATTGATATATAGTATCTGTCAGCTTGTTGCGCTTTACAGGGGGCAATCACTGTGTAGGAGAGTCAGACTGCAGGACCTAGGTGCTGTAAAATTCTGCTTCTATACAAGGGGTGGGAAAAGTTTCCTAATCCCAAGAACCGCATCTATTTACCACAATGGGGCCAAAGAGTCGCATGTGGCTCTAGAACCACAGTTTGCCCATTTCTGTTCTCTGTACTGATCACCTTCAGCTCCTACCTAAGGGCGCATTTAGATGTGCGCTTACTTCGCACAGCAGCGGCGGTGGCATCGTGCGATTTAAAGCAACGCGCACTTCCGGGTTGGTGTGAATGCACCAATTCAGCGTAATGCGAACTGTCGGAGTGTGGTTTTAAAAGGTGCTCGGAGCAGCTTTTAAAACCGCACTCCAACAGTTCGCATTACGCTGAATTGTACGCACTAGGTGCAGTCACACCAACCCGGAAGTGCACGTTGCTTTAAATTGCACGATGTTGCCGCCGCTGCTGTACAAAGTAAGCGCACATCTGAATGCAGCCTAAAGCACAAAAAAAGAGGCTTTTGCAAGATGCAGTAGATATTTTATCAAGTAATAAATCAATCAATAAATAAATATGAATACAATTTCCCCTAGCTCTCCACCCCAAAGGGAGTGGAGTAACAACTCTGGGTCAACTTTACCCAAATACCCCCTTAGACAGCAGGACCCAGGTCACAACCACAAAATATCTCTCCTGTCTTCCTCCCACTCCCTTCCAAGTGCCAACGTACTGGCTGCTTTCTGTAGCTGAACCTGGTCTTTTATATATTCTCCAGCCCCTTCCACAACCCCCATCACACCCAGTGTGCCCCTGCCTTTTTCCAAGTAGCTCCAGGAGGAGTGGGGGGCAAGCCAGGCTGCAGTGGTTGGAGGAGGTGGTGGCAAGACCTCTGGTGGCAGTGAAAGCAGGATTGATGACTTAATTGGCTTGGCTTCTGAGAAGTGGTACCTTCCACTCCTCTCCGTGCTGTTCTACGGTTTGTTTTTAAACTCTTCTTGCTTTCCTGGATAGCCCTTGTGGGGTAAGGGGAAGTGAACCTCACTGTCTACTGATGCGTGGCAAGAGCTTTCCCCTGTGTACCAAGGGTGAGTCTGTCCATAGTGGCCTTCTAGCTGGAGACAATGGGTGTTTTCATACATGACAGTGCTCGGGTGACGCCACGGACTTACCCGGTCCAGAGATCGCTGACATTGCGGCCAGGAGTGGGCCTCTGAGATAACATGGAAAGGGCCAGGCTGCCAGGGAAGGTGGGGAGACACATGGACGTGCAACTACCCCATCCCGTGCTGCACCCAGCAGCCTGCCCCCACCCTGATGGGCAGCCACGGCGGCCAATGACAGATGCCATAGTGCCGAGAACCAGCGGGGACTTCTGACCAGGTCCAATAAAGCAGGCTTTCAAATGTGATAGCCCACTTTACTTCCGGTCGGGCGACTGGATCCTGGCCATGGTGGAAACTAGTGAGGGCTTGGACTCTAAGACTTTCCCAAATCGCAGCCTGTGCTAGCTGCCAACGTAGCCGGGATCTATCCCGTACCAACATCTGGCACCCAGAAACTAACGTGACAGTGGCCTATGGGTTAAACTGAGTCAAAGTGGAGTAAAGCGGGTCACCATCATGTCTGAAAACATCCAATGGAAGACAAAAAAGGTTCCTGTTGTCTTTCAGACTTTATTCCTGAAATAGCCATTTTGGGCCATTCCTAGGTCTTTATAATTCTAGGGTGCACACCCTTAGTTTGCAGTGATACAGTCATTCTAAACACATGGCCCTTTGGTGAGCATTGATGAATAAGTGTAGGTGAGCTGTGAAAAACTTTGCTGAAGCATAGGTGTGCAAGAGCACAAAACAAAACAGTGTGTGTCTTTTTGGAAACTTTACTTTATGGCATACCCCTTTTCACCCTTCCCTTCCTCCCTCAATGTAACTTCAACACCAGCTGTGCAGGAGATATCTAAGCTTGGTCCAACAACTTTACATCAGTGAAGGGTTTGTAGCAAGTGGCCACATTGGGTGTTTTTAGACAGACCCGGGGGTGGCCACTCCTGGGTCTGCTCTGGCAGTGGTGGCGAGTTTAATTGGATGCCACTGCAGACCTCAGTCCCACAACATATCGCTGTGGATGGATCAGCAGCTGCTTTAGGCTGCTCCCTGCAGCTCGATGGCGGTTTCCGGCACAACCTGTGACTGGGAGCGGAGCTGCAGCAGACATCTGTCCTTTAGACGGACCGCTGCTCTGCCCCTGGTAGGTGCTCTCGGTTCAGGCAGTTTGCTCCACTCACAGTGCTCTGGGATGTTCTGGAGCACAGCTAGTGGACTTGGTCCAGACCATGTGATGCCTGCTTCGCCTGACCCCAGGGTGGCCCGTCTTTACACGGACGGGCCACCCAGGGGTGGGGTGGAATAGGAGTGGAGAAGGTACCTGTCTAAAGACACCCACTGTACTGCCCATGTGGTAGAAAGACCATAACATATCAAAGAATCCCAATTTTATGGTGCAAAGCACCATGGCTAATAAAAAAAATAATATGCAGCTCCAATACAGTGCTTTTCACTAATAGCTTTCAGAGCATTTACAAAGAGGAGTGTGACCTGTGGTCTAGTGGGCATAAGTCTTTGCAGGATCCATACAAACCCTGCTCAGGTTGTTCCTACTCAGTTCTGGTTACAAACAAAAGGTGCACAGTCCCAAAAGGCAAACATATTGAAAACAAATTTGTCTAGCAGTGGTGAGCCCCTCACGAAGCTCCCAGCCAAGCTTCCCTATAGAGGTGAGCCCTTCCTCTGGCTCCCAGGCACTGTTCTGGCCCATTTGGCAAGTCCTTCCTTTAGCTCCCTACTTTAGGCTCTCCTGAGCTTTTGGTGCACGGCAGCCTTTCTCCCAGTGCCCTACAGTGCTCAGTACAGCACTAGCTTTGACTGACCTGCCTCATTGATGCAGGGCTTCTACCCTCTCAAGTCTACCTCCTTGGCTGCATCTCTTCCCTGGTGGTTTTCCTTTGAGCCTCCTAGCTCTGCCTTGTGCTCACAGGTAGCTTGCAGCTTCCTGCCCCATCCAGGTGAGAGTACTCATCCCCCTTACAGGGATAAATACCCACTCAATCTGACCTGCACTTCATGGGGTCACACCCTGCAGTTACTCATCCAGTCACCACTCGTCCGTGTTCTGCAACAACGTAGGGCCATCTGTCGCACTGTTTGTGTCCTATTAAGTCAGTAGTGCACCAGCAGATGAGACAAATTGGTATATTGGCAGGGTGCTGTACAGTGTGGTGTTAGTTGTAGGTATTTGGACATGGCAGGAAGGAGGCAGAAACACTTCAGTGTAGGCCCAGGCTGCTTTCCTACGAGCAGCCTTTGGCACCATGGGAGCATGCGCTTTGCACTATTCAAATGTAGCACAGCTCTCATCTTGTGGGAAAGGAGGAATTGAAATCCTACCCTGTCTGGTGCGCGTGCTTGCCGGCGTACAGGGTACTGTCTGTTGCGCGAACTTGCCGGCGGGAGAACTACACTTCCTCCTTTACCATGAGATGGGAGAGGCGCTACATCTGAATAAAGCATGCTCCTGTGGTGCCAAAGGCTGCACAAACAGCCTCATGGGAAAGCAGCCTTAGACAGGAACAAACAGCTTTAATAGGTGACTGCAATCTGCAAAGAGACAGTGCTCTGCTTGCTTGTCAGGCAGCATACACAGACTGAGCCCTTTCTTCAGAGCACAGGAAGTGATGTCATATAAGTGCTCCCCTTTAGCCCAGGATCCAGTCACTCCTCACACAGACCAGAGTCAATACTGGCAGGATTATCATCTGGGATAGTCAGCACTCGGCCACTAGCGCAGGTGGAATGAAGAAGGCAATAATCCAGTTCAATTAGACACAATCAAAGATACATAAGAGACAGAAACCCTGAAAAGTAGGGGAGACTGAGAAGAAAAGAGCAGAGCCTGCTAGGGCAGAAGTCTCCCAGGAGGATTGGTAAAAGCAAGGGGCTGCTAAAAGCCGTTACTCCCCAAGCGCTAGGGATGAAGAGGGACTGCACTGTATGGAAAATGGGAGAGAGCAGTTTTGGCACCCTGTAAAGCCTTGCTTTTCCAACGTTGTAAATCAGGGATGGGGGACCTTTCCCCTTCCAGGGGTCACTTTGACTGTGTTTACATGAGTGGCCAGATGCAGCGTGTTGAAGAGCGCACTTCCTGAAAAGCCCTGTGGGGTACGTTTAGACGCACTGGATGCGGCTGGCTGCCATAGGAATCGTGGCTCAGGCAGTCTTTTTAAAGCTGCATTTGGGAAGCCTCGATATTGGGGTTTTCCAAATGTGGCTTCAAAAAGATTTCACGAGCCACTATGGTGGCCGGCTACTTCTGGTGCATCTAAACACACCCCACAGGGCTTTTCATGAAGCATCCAGCCACTTAAGTAAAAGCAGCCTTTGAAAACCAGTGTAAGCCCTGAGGGCTACATGGGGGGTTAGGATGGGGGTGCTTAAGCAGTGCACTCAGGAAAAGGAGCATCCAGATCATGGATCTATGCCATAGATCTATCCCATGCCGTGTCCTTGTGTGCATATCCTCATTTCTGATCACTTACCTAAGCTCAGTCAGTGCTTCAGTAGTAGGAACTGGATCCAGGAACTGGAAAAAGGTCATATAAAACTATTTATGGGCCACATTTAGCCCCTGGACCTGAAGTTCCCCTGCCTTTGCTGGAAATAAATAATAGGGATGGAACTTTCAGTTTCAGATTAAGCCGTAATGGCCAGGAAAAGGTCATTACGGTTTAATCTGAAGCAGGCTGTAAATTGGCCTGCCATTTTTGGCCCCTTATTTCTTGGATCCCCTACCCTCACACTCCGGGGCCTTGGCATGTACTTACCAGGCTCAGAGGGCTTGACTGAAGCTCTGCTAGCACACTGCTGCTATGGGGGTCTCCCAGAAGGCTCCTTTGCCATGGTGCACTGCCAAGCTCCCTGCTCCAGTTCACAGTGTGCATGTGCCATGCGAAAATGACTGCCATCCTTAACCAAAACGGCAGCGATGTCATTTTGGCTGCCACCTTGACAACCATTTTGCACATGCATGCTGAAGAGCAGGAAGCTCTGCAGTGTGCCACAGCAAGGGAGGCTGCCAGGAGGCCCCCCCAGCAGCAGTGGGCCGGCGGAGCTTCAATCAAGCCTTCTGAGCCTGGTAAGTATATACCAGGGTCCCTGGAGATGGAGGGGAAATAGGGCCCAGAGGGAGGGGGAATGATTTAAAGTAAGGCCACACCTAATATTTTAAAAATTATTTGTGAGTATTCTCTGAGTGTCAGAGGACCTGAGGACACTCAGAGAATACTTAGGAATTTGGAGGGCAGAGACTGAGGAGGGGGCCAGAGGGAGGCTGGGTGGGGGGAGGGAATGGGCCATGGAAGAGGGGGTGGGGGGCTAATGGGGGCTAAGGGATAGAGTACTCACCCTCCAGAGGGGTTCTGGCGATGCAAGGCTTCCTCTGGGCTGGATAAGTTTAAAAAAAAGAAAAAGAAAAAGAAAAGCTGGGCATGCTCAGAAGTGCTGAAGGGTTCCTTCTGAGCATGCTCACACCTTTCAGAGATGGCGCCTTGTGTGCTGATGCTGCGGGCGCCATCTTGGAAAGGTCTGAGCATGCTCAGAAGGGGTCCTTTGGACCTTCTGAGCATGACCAGTTTTTTTTTCTTTTTTAAAACTTACCTGGCCCAGAGGAAGCCATGCATTGCTGGAGCCCTCTAGAGAGCAAGTACTCTAGCCCTCAGCCCTTGCTAGGCCCCCACCCCCTTAAGTGCACCACTCCTGAGCCCCTCTAGGCCCCCCCCCTTCCCTGGACCCTGCTGGCCTATTCTCTCCCTGACCAACGGAGACTAGGGAAGGGGGAGCAGGGGCCTAGCACCGGCTTGCACTTGTCGAAGATTTTCAAAGTTCCTAAGTTTTGAGGGTCATTCCTTGGAACTTGGAAAATCGAGTCTGGTACCTCAGTCCTTGGGGTTTCCCAAGGAAAACTGAGGACCAAGTTTCAGCATTAGTTTAAAGGTTTCCATGGATTTAAGTACAGAACTGAAATACGGACCTGTAATTAAATCCTTAAATCAAAACTGAAAAAAACCAGCCTCTAATTTGCCCCAGTGGCCCACCACTAATAAATATGCACTGTGCTGACAGCACCCAGTGTCTGCAAGTTCTTGGTGTGGCAACAGACAGAGGTGAAAGGACTGACCCTACAGGGACTCACTCACTCCTCAGGCAGTGCGTTTCCCTGGAAAGCTGGATGTTATTTACCGATATAGTCTACTACTTGATCTGCTTACCTAATCCCAGTTTCAGACAACAAGAGGGGAGAAAAATCAATGTTCTGAGTTTATCTTAAACAATAAATAACCACTGTTTTATGTCCTGAGTAGTAGTCTATAATTCAGTATTAGACCAGGACTGTTGGTTACCCTGCTGGATTATTTGTTTTTAATAAGGAACTATGTGATTCATGAGGTAGTTTGATTCCATCCCTCTTGATTCTGGTAAGCTATCAACAGCAGGTAGCACTGCCATACATAGCCTTCCAGGTTTTTTTGCCTTAGTTGGAAGGCAATTTTTCATTCTTGGGGGAAACGTGCTGTATTTTTAGTTTTGCTTATGCAAAACTTTCAGGAGAGGGGACTGTGCAAAGTGGAGGTGAGTTTGCTCTTTGCCCGAGTTTCTGATTAGGGTTGATTTTTGAGGAAGGGTTGCTCAGTGAGAACTGGGCAGTGGTTTGTGGGTGAGACTTCTAGTGGAATGGATTGCTTGCATGCTCACTAGGAGAAAAGTGTAAATAAAAGAAGTTAAACTTAGAATACACCCAAACTCCACATCACTGATTTCTCCTCTGCTGGAAAGCTGACTGACATGCCTTCAGGCACTTACTACCGCTCAACAAAATTGTGAGTTGCAAAGTTTTTGTAAATTGTTGAAGGTGTCAGATATAGTCCTTCATTGCTGTCTACTGTCATTGCCATATGTTCTTACTAGTGGCTTTCTTTAGCATGGCCATTCCTGAGCACAAGGCACCTACTTTTTGTTTTTTCACATCTCCTCTCGAAACTTCTGTGAAGCCTGAAGTCACCAATGCTCTCTCCCATGCTTCTCATTTAAAAATAGTTCTAAGGGGGGACGACTGAGCATGCGCAAGGAGTAGCAGCACGGGGAAAGAGCTCCCGCTGTGCAAACAACTAACAGCACCTTAAATAACAGATAGTGCTGCTTGATAGCAAAAGCATTCATATATGCGGCATGAGAAAAGATACCCCCAAAGAAAGAAGAAAGAATCCAAGGAAAAACCCACCTTAAATAGGTATTGTACAGTGGCAGCAAATCGGGGGCCTAACCTGCCAGAGTGTATCCCGGCTGGCAAAATGGTGGCAGTGGCGGTGGAGATGGATGCACAAATACTGCAAAGTAATGAAGAGGGGGCCTGTAACCATTGCACAGCTGTTTATGCAGACATAAAAGCAGATTTACAGGCTGCAAAAAAGGATAGAGAAACCCTGCTAGAAAGAGTCACCTCAGAGTTTGCAAAAGTTCACTCAGCACTAGAATCAGTTAACAAAAAGGTGGAAGTGGTTAACAAAAGAGTGGATACAGCTGAAGAACGAATTGCTAGTATAGAAGAAGGAGAACTGGATGCAGACTCACAAAGAAAGTCCCTATTCACTAGAGTGCATTACCTAGAGGGAAAATGTGAGGACTTGGAGAACAGAAGCAGAAGGAGCAATCTGCGTTTTGTGGGCATTCCAGAGGGCATGGAGAACAACAACACCCGTGCTTTCATCAAACAAGTACTGGAGCAGGTTTTCCCTACAGAAACAGAAACCCATCTACACAATGCCCAAGTGGAGAGGGCACATAGATCACTGCGACCAAGGCCACGAGACAATCAACCTCCGAGAGCAATTATTGTGAAATTTGAAAAGTATACAGAAAAAGAAGAGATCCTGGGGCTGGCTAGAAAGAAACAAAATATGGATTTGCAAGGGAATAAAATCAAAATCTATCAGGACCTTTCAGTTGAAATGATGAATAAAAGAAGGAGCTGGTACAAATACATGGGCCCGCTGATTGCTGAAGGTCTCAAGCCACAGATTTTGTTCCCAGCATGTTTTAATATTCTGTTCCAGGGTAAAAGAAAATTTTTCCAAGATCCATCAGACCTGGAGATATTCTTGCACCGTGAGGTTAACTGCCAGCAACAGAGACCACCAGACAAGAGGAGTAGTAGAAGCGGGTTACCGCAAATGGAAGAACAATAACCCATAAAATGAGAAAAAAAGGCCACAGGAGCGAACCTGAAGGGACATGGACAAATGAGTTAAAGGTTGTAAAGTTTATAAGTACACATGATGGTTATTGCAGGGGTCAAATGCTGCCCACATAAGCCCTGAGAAGGGTAAGGCAAAATAACATAGCTGGTTTACAAGTGTAGAATATTGTTTTCTTATTGCTTGTTTATGTTATACATTTATTAATGTATATGATGGTTAGCACAGGGGTCAAATGCTGCCCACATAAGCCCCGAGAAGGGTAAGGCAAAAATAACATAGATGGTTTACATTTTTGAAACTCGGTCCTTTTTTGCCTTATTAAGTTGTAAGTTTATAAGTACACATGATGGTTATTGCAGGGGTCAAATGCTGCCCACATAAGCCCTGAGAAGGGTAAGGCAAAATAACATAGCGTGCATTGTATATAATATGTTACTTTAGATGTGGTTCAGATACAGCATAGTACATTAGGACTTAAGGGAAAGTTAAGGATGAAGGGGGAGAGGGAATTTTAAACAGTTAAGAAAGTAAGGTGCTTAGAAGACTACATAGACAAAGATAAAAGGAAAGGTGATGGGAGCCAACTCCCAAAAGGGGCTGAATCAGGGTATTTTCAGACGTTACGCTGGCCCGATTCACCACAGTGAATCCCCGGTGGGGGTGAATGAAACAACCACACACCCCCGTGGCCAAAAGAAGTCCCGAACAGACGTGCCGGCTGCTCCTGGCAGAGAATCGGGGAGGGGTGGGGCTGCGTGGTGCAACGTGTGGCCGCATGGCCCCGCCCCCCATGCTTCCCCATCGCCCGCCCTCTGGGGAGATGGGCGGGTGCCGCGGCCAATGCGGCCACAGTGCCCGCCCAATTTGACCACGGCCTGGAATCCCGTGGTTGCTGGCCAGATGTTACTTTTTGTTGATTCCCGCCGGGAATCTCTTTGACCACGCTTGCGGTGATTGTCCGGTGGGGAGCCCCGGAAGCGTGGTTGAAATTGACCCCATGTGGGAATTGACCGTGGTGAACATCTGGTGGCCGCCAAACAGACGTTCAGGGCGCTTTGGCCCAGCCGCAGGATTGACCGTGGTTCACTGTGGTTGACTGTGGGTGAAAACAGACATGATGCTAACCACCCTTTAACCACCCTTGGTGGTTATTTATCTGTGGGTGATTTCAGACGTTACGGGGCCCGTTGGCTCCGTTCCGAAATCACCCTATTCATTCCCCGCCGGGGTCACCCCGTAACGCCACAACAGACGTGTCGGGGGGATCCCGGCGGGGAATGTGGGAGGGGGCGGGGCCGTGTGGCGCAACGTGTGGCTTCACGGCCCCGCCCCCTCCACGCACCCCGCCGCCCGCCCTTCAGGGAGGCGGGCGGGCGGTGGGGCCACTGCGGCCGCCGCGTCGGGCCGGAAGCGCCATGGCCCGGGATCCCGCCAGACGTTACTTTTTGTTGGTCCCCGCTGGGGATCTTTTTGACCACGCTTCCCGGGACATTCCCCCAGCTAGCCCGGGAAGCGTGGTTCAAATTGACCCCATGTGGGGATTCACCGTGGCGAACATCTGGCGGCCGCCAAACAGACGTTCGAGACATGGTGACCACAGGTGGGTATTCATCGTGGTTCACTGTGATCTTGTAACGTCTGAAAATACCCCATGTTTCAGTGCTTCATAGGGCACCAATACAGCCCTGCAACATGCATAAATAACCACCAAGGGTGGTTAAAGGGTGGTTAGCGTCATGTCTGTTTTCACCCTGTGATCTCGTAACATCTGAAAATACCCTCAGTCTACTCTTGATAACAGAGACAGGTGAGAAATGGAGCTAATGACAGGAATAGAGGCAAAGATTATATCGAGTACACTGAGAGAGGGTAAATGGAAGATTCACAGGAGAGGGATAGAGTATTCTAAGATATGGAAACCACAGAGGAAAGTAACATGGCATGATAAAATATGGAAACAAAAACAACAAATAAGGTATGGAAAAGAATTGAATAAAAATAAAGAGGTAGGATAATGAATAATATAAGGTCACTGACTTTAAATGTTAGAGGACTAAACAGCCCAATCAAACACAGAAGGACCCAGCAATTGATGAGAAGCAACAATGGATGATTTCAGACATTACGGGGCCCGTTGGCCCCGTACCGAAATCAACCCACTCATTCCCCGATGGGGTCACGCCATCACGCCATATCAGACGTGCCGGGGGATCCCGGCGGGGAATCCGGGAGGGGGCGGGGCTGTGCGGCACAGCGTGCGGCCGCATGGCTCCGCCCCCTCCATGCACCCCGCTGCCCGCCCTCCGAGGAGATGGGCGGGCGGCGGGGCCAATGCGGCTGCCGCGTCCGGCCGAATGCGCCACGGCCCAGGATCCCGCCGGTGATCCCGGGCCGTGGCGAGTGGCCAGATGTTACTTTTTTTTGGTCCCTGCCGGGGGTCCGTTTGACCACGCTTCCCAGGACATTCCCCTGGCTAGCCCGGGAAGTCTGGTTCAAATTGACCCCTTGTGCAGATTGACCGTGGCGAACATCTGGCGGCCGCCAAACAGACGTTCGAGACACATTGACCACAGGTGGGTATTCACTGTGGTTCACTGTGATCTCGTAACGTCTGAAAATACCCAATATCAGCATCTTTTGTTTTCAAGAAATGCATTTATTACAAAGGGATGTGTATAGAATGAAATCCAAAAATTATCCACAAATGTATGTCTCTTGTGCAATAAGGAAGAAGGCCGGAGTGCTCATAGGTTTTGCAACAAACTGCAATTTTATAAAGGAATCTCTCTTAACAGATACGGGAGGTAGATTCTTAATGGTAAAGGGTATATTGAATGGGGAGAAAGTCTCTTTAGTAAATATATATGCCCCTACTGAGCAGAATAATTAATTCTTGATAAAGAATTTCAAAATAATAGAAGATAACACTGAAGGCACACTTATAATACATGGAGACTTTAATAGTCAATGCAAGGGAAAGACAGATCTGGTATGCCACGAAGGAGACACCAGAATACAAAATTTATGAAGCAAACTCAAGAAAGAGGATGGATAGACATATGGAGATTTAAACACCCAACAGAGAGGGACTATACTTTCTATTCTCCACCGAACAAAACATTTTCAATAATAGATTATATTCTGGTAACTAAAGAACTGGTGGCTCGTTGCACTGAGTGCAATATAATACCGACAGTGTTGTCAGATCATTATGCAGTACTGTTAATAATAAGAGCTCCAGAGAAAGATTCTACAAATAAGACAAGATCTAATTGGACTTTAGATAGGAAAATTCTAAAATTGGACCCTGTAAAAGAAAGAGCCAGAAACGAGCTGAAGGAATATTTCAAAACTAATAATACAAGTGACATGTCCTTACACAGAGTATAGAAAGCCTCAAAAGCTGTAATGAGGGATGTTTTCATTTCACAAGTTGCACATGAACGTAAACATAGGGCAGAACGTAAAAAGGAACTTTACCAAAACTTGCTAAGAGTAGAAAATACACAAAAGCAGTGCCCCTCAGTAGAAACAAATGAGGAAATACAAAGGATTAGAAATGAGATAAATGCCATGGAAGTAGGAAATATAGCCCAAGCTATGAGAAAAATAAGGTGCTATTATTATGAGAAAAATAATAAAGCTGATAAAGTGTTAGCTAATTTGGTACATAAAAAGAAAGAAAGATATGCAATCAACGTGATAAAAGATATACAAGGTAATAGGCAAAATGACAAAAGAGAAATTCAGAAAGCCTTTCTACAGCACTTTGGCATGGTGTATAAAACTAGATCAGCCTCCATGAACAAAATTACAGAGTTTCTAAATAAGTATAAGATCCTCCAACTGAATGTAGAACAAAATAATTATTTGAGTGCCAAATTCACGGAAAAAGGAAATTTAAAAAGTCATTAAACAATTACCTACAAACAAGGCGCCTGGGCCGAATGGGCTACTTAATGAATATTATAAAACATTTATAAACGAGATAGCTAAGCCATTAATGGATACATTTAATTAAATTGTACAGCTGAAGGAGATGCCCCCATCATTCAATGCGGCCATTATAACACTTTGCCCGAAACAGGGAAAGGATAAAGAAGATTGTTCAAATTACAGGCCTATATCACTTCTAAATTCGGATTATAAAATCTTTACAAAAGTGTTAGCAAATAGATTGGCAGAAATTACCACACAATTAATCCACCCAGATCAAGTAGGATTTATTCCTAACAGGATGGGGGCAAATAATATTTGTAAAACCATAGATATTTGCCATTTTGTTCAGATGCAGTGCATGCCAACAATGATCATATCCATAGATGCACAGAAAGCCTTTGATCAAATTGAAGTAAAGTGTCTTTTTGAAACATTGAAAAAAATGAAATTTGCCAGTAACTTTATGGATTGGGTGCAAGCTATATATAAAAAACCAGTTTCACAAATACTAATTAATGGGGAACTGACTGAACAGTTTGTATTAGAAAGAGGTACACGACAAGGGTGCCCATTATCACCATTATTGTTTAATTTAGTACTGGAAATATTGGCCATTGCTATAAGGAGTGAGCAAAGAATTAAAGGGGTGAAAATAGGACAACAGGAACAAAAGTTAGCGTTATACGCCACTGATATGCTAGTATATATAACAGACCCGAATACATCAATACATTGCTTAGTGAAACTGATAGACGAATTCAGTCAAATTTTGGGATATACAATTAATTTCAGCAAGTCTTCAGCTATGATTTATGCAGAGGATAAAAAAGTGATAGAAGAATTAGAAAGAAATTCTCAGTTTAAAATAGAAAAAAGTAAATTTAAATATCTGGGAATATGGATCACCAAATATCTGAAAAAATTATATTTGGCCAATTTTGCAGAGATTATGGAAAAATACAATTAGAAATGGAGAAATGGTATGCTTTGGCAACATCAAGGATGGGGAAAATTAATTTACTAAAAATGATGATCCTACCAAAAATATTATACAATTTAATAGCGCTCCCAATCGAAATACCAAGGTCCTATTTTAAGACATTGGAAAAAAGTTCCCTGAAATATGTGTGTCAAGGAAAGAAACCCTGAATAAACAAAAAGTTATTATACAAACATCAGATAGAAGGAGGAACGGGCTGCCCTGAGCTGGTCACTTACTATAGAGCGGCGGCTCTCAGAGGGGTGAGGGAATGGATGATTGATAACAAAGAGACACAGAAAAAGAGATGTTGAATATTGATGAATTTAGGGAACAGATAATACTAGGGAAGGAAAGAGTTAAGTCTAAATGGAAACAACATCCCTTTGCTAGTATGGCATGGCAGATTTGGCAGCAAAACAAGAAAAAAATAGGGTTCAAGGATTCGGCTTCTCCTTGGTTGACAATAAAAGATCAACTGGATAAACATCCAACTGGAATACCAAAATTATGGAAGAAGTTGCAGAATAAGCATATATACAAAATACATCAGTTATGAGGGGTGATTTCAGACGTTACGGGGCCTGTTGGCCCCGTACCGAAATCACTCTATTCATTCCCCGCCGGGGTCACCCTGTAACGCCGCAACAAACGTGCCGGGGGGATCCCGGCGGGGAATCTAGGAGGGGGCGGGGCCGCGCGGCACAACGTGCGGCCGCACGGCCCCGCCCCCTCCACGCTCCCGCCGCCTGCCCTCCGGGGAGACGGGCGGGCGGCGGGGCCAATGAGGCCGCCGCGTCAGGCTGGATTCGCCACGGCCCAGGGTCCCGCCGGTGATCCCGGGCCATGGCGCCCGACCAGATGAGACGCCGGGGGTCACCCCGGCATGGGATTGCATTCGACACGCGGCGGCCTCCGGTCCCCCCGCTTCGGCTGCTTACGCGTCGAATGCAATCCCAAGCCGTGGTAACATCTGGGGGAAAACATCCGTTTCCCCCAACAGACGTTACGTGATCACAGCCACCACGCGGAATTGAGTGTGGTTCACTGTGATATCGTAACGTCTGAAATCACCCATAGAGGAGAGTTATATAGAGAAGAGGAATTTATGATGCAAACAGACTTAGAAAACTTATTGCAGACTCAGATAGATTACTTAGAATATAGACAGCTTAGACACCTAATAGATACATCCAAACACAGACAGGATTTTTTGAGGTCGAAACATCCATTAGAAGTGGCAATAATGGGACCAGGATCACAAAAAGGAGTGATATCTAGAATTAATAAAGCACTGCTAGATACACAGTATCCAGAGAACCCAAGTTATGAAAAAAAAATGGGCTAAAGAATTAAATAAGGATTGGTCTAAAGAACAGGTGGAAATGCTTAGACAAAGAACATTTAGATTAGCTCAGTCATTAGAAGTAAAGGAACCACAACTAAAACTGATCTTCAGGTTTTACAGGACTCCAAAAAAATTGGTGGTCGCATAACTAATGAATGTTGGCATGGATGTGGGGAAGTGGGGACTATGGGTGATTTCAGATGTTATGGCTGCCCGGTTCACCACAGTGGATTCCCGGCAGGGGTCAACCGAACAACCACCCCCCGGGGTCAAAGGAAGCCCTGAATAGACATGACGGGACCGGAACCACAGCAGGGAATTGGGCCGGCAGATCACGGGTCGGGGCAGCGCAACAGACATGACGCTGATCCCGGGCTGTGGTCAAAACACTCAGAATCCACTGGGCAGGGGCGGGACACAGACATGGCTGCCTGAGGGCAAACGAAGCCAAAAGGCACAAAAGGGAACGTCCACACAAGGGAAACGGGAAGGGAGTGGGGAGACGAGCTGGCCAGGTACCACACACAACAGGCACACAGACAA
>QEPC01002777.1:513788-551856 GCA_003113815.1 Sphenodon punctatus
GTCCCCCCTTCCACCCGCGCAGCCTGGACTCGGGGAGGGTTTGTTTTTTTTAACTTGGGGCTTGAAGTTTTTACATTGCAGCCATTTTTAAATGGCTGCAATGGAAAAAAATCCGGTACCCGGAATCCGGTACCCCAGACCGGATTACCGGGTCGAATCCGATAATGCCGGTACGCCTGGTACCGGCATTATCGGATACCGGATTTTACCGGTTTCCCGCCCCTATCAGGAAGTCCCCAGTCACAGCCTGGGCTAGCCCCCACCAAGATACATTGGGATCTTGCTGCCCGACTGGGAGTAAAGCTGGCCTTTCATGTTTGAGAAGCCACTTTACTCGCTGTGGTCTGGAATCGCCACTGGGTCTGGGCACCATGGTGGCTGTCATTGCCTGCCATGGCTGCCCATCAGGGAGGGGGGCTGGTCATTGTGAGCAGCATGGGACGGCTCCCCACCCTTCCCTGCGGCCCCCATCACATCAGTTTGGGTCCAGTCCACGGTGCCAGTCCAACCAACTCCAGACTGGGTAAGTCCATGGTAGCACTTTGGTGTCGTTGTGTTAGTTTGCACCCTTTATTTGTGAGTAGGTAGAAAGCTATTATAGCACCTCAGGCCAGCCATGAGAGGAAGACCACAACATAGAGACTAAAGATCATATGGCAGGAGTGGGGAAACTTTCCCCTCTTGTGGGTCACCTTGAAAATTAGTACAAACTCGCAAGGCTGGATAGGAGTATGGGGTGGGGATGCTCAGGATGAGGAAAGAAAGGGGACGGTTTAGATCATGGATATATGCCATGGATTCATCCTCTAATCTTGAGTGCATGCCCTCATCTCCCTTCCCTTCCTGAACTCACTCTTTCAGGCCTTGTGAGCAGGGACTGAATCCAGATGCCAGTTCCAGGAATTAAAAAGTGGCCAAATAAAAACCAGCCACAGGCCAGATTTGGCTCATCAACTGGAGATTCCTCACTTGTGTCTTACAGACAAAGCCAGTGTGTGTTTCAGTTTCAGCAACCATGGCAGCTCCCCATGTTCTTACCACTGTAAGGTTCCCCTGGATCTCTCTGTGTGTCTAATCTATGGTGTCTGGTTTAGGGTGTGTTTACATGTTACAGTGAGGATAGGATGCCTCCTGCTAAAGAAATCAAGTGGTATCTACTCTGTAAAATCTTCAAACATATGGGCCCTCTGAAGTGTGTGATACACATGAATGTAATTATAGTGAGGGAGATGTCCCCCACAAATTTCCTCCCCCTGTAGTTCAAAGGTCATGGGGGTGGGGAATATATGGGTCGGCATTGCCCACAAATTTAAGCCCAACGTTACACCCATAGTGGTAAGCTACCTCGCATTCCTGCCCTTCGGAACTTTTCCTCTTTACTAGTGTTAACATGTTATGTTAATTATGGATAGTTTACCACTTGGTGGTAATAACCACAAAGTCCCTGACACTTAAGTTAGGATTAGGTTTGTTGCCTATCCCTGACTAACATAGCCTGTAGATGATAGTGGGGGGTAACACTTCTGAACGTAGGAGTGTGTGCTAGTTTACCACACTTTCTGGAGCATTCACATATTTTAGGCAGACCATGTAGGCATGCCCCCCCCCCCCTATACAGGAACCAGCAAGGACAAGGTTACAGTTCAATCCAAAGACAGAGAGTCTCCCCATCCCTCTTGTTATGAGTTTAGGAGGGAAACCCACCTGGAGTCAATTTAATCTCTTTACCATAAGGTATCCCACCACTCACCAAAATATGTGAACAAGAATGTGAGCTCTATGGGGCAACTTGTTGCCAGAAAGATGTGGAACTTGTTGCCAGAAAATGTTATGAAGGCCAATAACATAACTGGGCTCCCAAAAGCATTAGAAGATATGCCCACAAATCACTATTAGTCAAGTTGACCAGGGGATCAGACCTCTGACTGTTGGGGGGCGGGGGCTGGAAGTGGACAGCAGGAAATGATCTCTCCATTCTGACCTGTTGGGAACTTCTCTAAAGCAACCAAAGCTGCCACTGTTGGAATCAGGATGCTGGGCTAGATGGACCATTGGTCTAATATAGTGCAGCACTTCTTATTTTCTTAAGTAACTTTGTGTTTTTTTCTTTAACATGACTGAGCATATTGTCAATATGATAAATAAATATCATATGATATCAATAAATGGGGGTGGTTTTGGTTTTGTGCCTTCTCTTTTTATTGTATTTTATTGTATTTTTTTGTTTTATTGATTTTATGTGTTTTAATGTTGTAAGCCGCCCTGGGCTGCTTGGAGCAGGAGCGGTGAGGTAGTAAATGATTTTATAAATAAAATAAATAAATATACAATCAATATGATAAGCAATATAAAAAAGTAATGATAGCGATGGAAGCATAAAAATGACAAATTACTACATTATGAAGCCAAACAAAAATAAATGTTTTTTTCTACACTACTATGGAAGATGTCAAAATTCGCTGTTTGAAATAGAGACTTTACAACCTGAAGGAACAAGAAGCCAAGCTTAACAGCAACATCTATTTCTTGACTAAATGCAAAAAAGACAACATTGTTCCGAAAGGACTTATCATCTATTGCAACCTCCTCCTTACCTCGTTCTCCTCTTTTACTCCTCTCCCTCTGAGTTCAATGGACACATCCCCCACCACTGTATATACCTCTGCTTTGCTTTGTTTCTTCATTTTGTAACCCTAGACTTGCCTGACAAAGGGCCCTGTGAGGTCCGAAAGCTTGCATACCTTCCTTTATTTTCTCTATCCTCATCCTAAGCTCAGTCTAGGAGGCCGCTTCTACAAGAGTGGTGAGATGTAGTGTGTTCAAGAATGCGCTTCCTGAAAAGCCCCGCAGGGTGCGTTTAGACGCACTAGAAGTAGCTGGCCACCATAGCAATTGTCGCTTGCATGATCTTTTTGAAGGCACATTTTGGAAGCCTCAATACCGGGATTTCCAAAATATGCCTTCAAAAAGACCGTACGAGCAGCCATTCCTATGGTGGCCTGCTACTTCTGGTGCATCTAAACTCACCCCACGGAGCTTTTCAGGAAGCTCATTCTTGAATGTGCTACATCTTGCTGCTTGTGTAGAAGCGGCCTCAGTGCTTGGAGGTAAGAACTGGACCTAGGGACAAGTGATGCAGGCACTGGAAAAGGGCCAAATAAAAACTAGCCACAGGAAACATTTGGCCCCCGGACCTAAGATTCCTCACTCTTGATCTAGTCCAACCCTCAAAAAATGTATTCCAAAGCTTCTTCTCGGAGTAACTTTGTTTTCTGTTATTTGAGGCCACTTTTAAACAAGGCGCTTAGAAGCGCCTCCTGAGCCCCGCATTCAAGAAGAAAGCTTTGTGGGGAGTGTTTACATATTCCCTGCGCTACCGGAAGTGTTTACACACTCCCTGCGCTACCGGAAGTGATGTGCTGCCTGTGTTCGGCAGCAGCAGCAGCTGGAGACATGAAGCTTTGGAGAGGTGCGTTCTGAAAGCCTCACTTTACAGGCTTTCAGAACGTGCCTCTTCAAAGCCCCGCATCTCCAGCTGCTGCTGCCGAGAAAGGGCGGCACGTCACTTCCGGTAGCATGGGGAGCGTGTAAACAGTCCCCCTGTGGCTTTTTCCTTGAATGCGGAGCTTAATAGGAGATGCTTCTTAAGTATTTAAAAGTTTCCATGTGTACAAGGTTTTAAAATTCTTAAAGCACTTCTCAGTTGCTGTTCAGTGTTGAAAATTCAGTGGGGGAAAATTAATAAAAGGACAGACTAGGTTTAAAATATCTCCAAACAAATTCAGCCCCAAATTGTATGAGAATGACTTTGGCCAACATACTTGGGAAGGCAAGGAAATTATTAATAAGCATGTTGAGCCAACCTGACTCCTGCTTGTTATAGGAATTACAATAGCTGCTGGTAATTTGCTCTACTTGATGCTGGAGAGTAGTTTGTGTCAAAAATCACTTCATTCAGAAGGAATGGATGGAGCAGAGAGCTGGTAGCGGTAAGAGGAAACTGTACCCTTTCAGTATGGAGTTAGAGCTGTTCTCACCTGATGACTTATAGAACGAATTGGCTGTTTTTGTCCAGGTAACAGAAAATAGATGTTCCTATGTATTGCTGTTCATCTAATTCAGAGGTGGGGAACCTTTCCTCTCCCAGGGCCACTTAGAAAATTAGTACAAGCTCTGAGGGCTGTATAGATGTTGGGGGCAGGGGTGCTTAAGGGTGCACCCAAGAAAAGCAGGGTCCATATCATAGATTTGTGCCATGGATCTGCCCTCTATCCTTGTGTGTATGCCCTTATCTCTGCTTCCTTAGGCTGAGCTCAGTTTTTCAGTGGTTGGGAGGTAGGTACTGGCTCCTAGGGCCAGCTCCAGGAACTGAAAAGGGGGCACATAAAAACTTGCCGCGGGCCACATTTAGCCCTTGAACCTGAGGTTCCCCACTCCTGATCTAACTGGTACCCCTATTATCCATCTGCCAATAGAAACCAAATAGCAATGACACATTGACAGAGACAGCACAGAGGTTTTGGGGGTGGCGGTCTGAATATTTTCCATAAGTGTCCTGGGAAGATTTGCGTATCTGGCAACCCTGCTTACTCCTTACTGTTACCTCTTTTCCCTCCTGCTTTGGGCCAGGAGAGTAGCTCGGTTGGAATGGGCCATAGTGTAGAAGATGGAATGGGGCTCCCGTTTCTACCTCCCAGCAGCAGGGGATGCAGCTGCACCATAGCTTTGCCCTTGTTCTGGGCCCTGTAATTGTAGGAGCTGAGTGGGAAGGATCTCCCAGGCACAGTAACAGGAAGGGGCAGAGCTTGCCCAGAGCGCTCCCAGACCTCAGAGCAGGGAAGGACTGGAAGCTAGGCAGCAAACTCCTGCGTGAGCTCCTGCCTTCTGTAAGCCTAATAAATCAGCCATTATCCTTTAACTGACCTGTGTTGCTTTTGCTTCATGACACATGGTGGCAGCGGTTAGCTGGACAGTCCCAGGAAGAGTGAGAGAAGTGGACTTTACATGGCTCATTCACTGGAGCCACCTGCAAACTTGGACTTTGCAGACCAGAACCTGATGCAAGAATGGGCTTGCTGGCAGCAGGAATTTGGGCTGTCTACGGACATTGCCATGGCGGAGGCAGAAGAATCCAGGAAGGTAAAGCTGCTATTTTACTGTATCGGGTTCCAAGGCAGAAACGTTTGCACCAGTCTGAAGCTGACTGCAGTCTCTCCTTTGTCAGTTGTCTTGATTGAATCCCACTGTGTGCCTAAGTGCCATGAGACAGTAGAGTGCTACAAGTTTTTCATGAGGGACCTGCGGGAAGGCGAGGGCCTTGAGGCCTATGTGACTGAATAAAGGGCCTTAGCTAGCACGTGCAAGTTTGGGGAGCTACAAGACTCCCTAATTAAGGATCGGATTGTTTGCAGCACCAGAGACCGATAGCTTAGGGAGAGATTGCTCTGTGAGGGAGAGCCGATGCTGAGCAAGTGCTTGGATATGGCATGAGCTGCGGAGGCAGGCAAAGTACATATGAAAGTCCTGAGGACACAACTACTTGCGGCGGTACATGGAGTGCAGCAGAAGCGCTCCCCAAAGGAAACTAATGACGTTGTACCTATTGTGGATGACACCACGAGCCTGTGAAGGAGAAATGCTCCGCTTTTGGATGGCACAGCACCGCGTGCAATAAACAATCATTTTCAGAGTGTTTGCAGAGCATTTCTGTGGGAAATCCCAGTGCGGCCCATGAAGGAGGAGGAGGAGGCTCTAATGGACAGTAAGAACGATGTAGGGCTGATGGCCATCTCATTGGTGCCACACCCACACCACGTGAGAGCTCTAGGAGACTCAAGGCTGGTGGCCATCTTTGCTTCTATGCAGATAGGGGGCAAGCTGATACGATTTCAGCTAGACAGTGGGGCATCCTGCAACGTGATCCCACAGGAAAAGCTTGATCCAGGCACACAGATCAGGAAAAGCAGTCATGCTTTGATCATGTATAATAGGAGCACCATTCAACTGGCAGGGAAATGCAACCTCGCCCTCAAGAACCCCAGGAACTGGAAACACTACAACTTGACATTCGTTGTGGTGGAAGGTCGAGACCAAGAACCGCTGCTTGGATTCAGTGTTATCCAGGCTATGGACTTGATTCAAGTCAAACACCAGAACTTTGTATACACCTGTCAACAAAAGCCGACGGTGTGGACCATGGACTCAGTCCTAGAGTACTATGGGGAGGTCTTCAGAGGAAAAGGTTGTCTCAAGGGGGAAGAGCAGTTGGAAATTGATCAGGAGGTACCGCCAGTGTGCCAGTTGAGGAGGAAGATACCTGTCAGTTTGAAAAGCGCTGTCGAGCCTGTGTAAAAGAGGCATAATTAAAGTAGAGGAGTCCAATAGCCCATGGGTAAGCAGCATGCTAGTAGTGAAGAAGCTGTCAGGCAAACTATGAATTTGTACAGACCCCAAGTCAGTGAACAAGGCATTGAAAAGATCGCACTACTCATTACCCACCATCAAGGACGTCCTGCCGGAACTAGCAAAGGTCTGTCTCTTCACTGTCTGTGATGTATGGGACAGATTCTGGCACATTAGGTTGGATAAAAAGTCCAGCAAACTGATAATGTTTGCAACACCCTTTGGACGTTATAAGTGACTTTGCATGCCAATGGGCATCTCTCCACTTCTGGAGATCTTCCAGAGAGGACTACATCAGGCCCTGGAAGGACTTCCAGGGGTCAATGTGATTGCAGATGATGCACTCCTCCATGGGGAAGGAGCAAATGATAAGGAAGCTGAACAAGACCATGATGAGAAACTGGAGAGATTACTGGAGAGATGCAAAGATAGAAATGTAAAACTCAACCCTGATAAGATGAGGTTGAAACAGTGCCAAGTTGTATATATTGGACATATACTGTCTGCAGAGGGCCTGTGACCTGATCCCAAGAAAATAGAAACTATTATAGAGATGCCTCCACCAGGCGACGTGAAAGGGGTACAATGCCTAATAGAAATGTTCGACTACCTCTTGAAATACTGCTCAAACCTCACGATGGAGGCAGAACCCATATGCCAACTGACCAAGTACAATATTGCATAGGAGTGGGGAGAACCACAACTGAGAGCCTTCGTCTGAATCAAAGAGCTGCTTACGAAGGCACCAGTCTTACAGTACTATCAACCGGGACAACAGCTAGTCCTATGATGTGATGCCTCAGAAAAAGGGCCAGGAGCAGTCTTGCTCCAGGACAAACCCATCGAGTACGCCAGTCGGACGCTCTTGGATACCGGACAGGGTTATGCACAGATAGAAAAAGAGCTACAGGGAGTGGTATTTGGAGTGGAACGCTTCCATCAATACACATTAGGACACCCCGTGATGGTGCTATTGAACCACAAATCTCTCGAGACAATCATGGCAAAACCACTTCTTGGGGCCCCAAAATGCCTGCAGGGAATGCTGATGAGACTACAGAGATACCACATACAGATTAGGTAGTGCCCAGGAAAGGCTCTCTTACTAGGAGACGTGCTCCGCAGAGCTTTAGTCTTAAGGCCAGATATGCGTGGAGACGAAGATATTGAGTCCATCGATATGCTCCACTACCTTCTGATTAAGGAGGACTAACTCAAGGAAGCCACTGAGCGAGACATGACACTACAAACTCTCAAAGTCACGATACTGAGAGAATGGCCAGCAAATAAGGTGCAAACACCAATAGGCACAGAACCCTATTTCCATTGTGGAGCTGAGTATCCAGGATGGACTAATGTATAGGGGGCTGACCCTGATAATACCAGCCTCATTACGCAACACCATCATGAAGAAAATACATGCATCATATCTGGGCATAGACAGTTGCCTTTGAGCCAGGGACTGTGTATACTGGCCCGGAATGGGAGCACAGCTGCGGACTTTCATAGGACACTGTGAAACATGCAGGTCAGATGACAACCAACAACGCAAAGAAACACTATGGCCACACGACGCTCCAGCCAGGCCGTAGAAAAAGATTGGAGTGGACCTGTTCATGCTCAGAGAGGAGCAATACTTGATTATGGTCAACTATTTTTTGATTTTCTGGGAGATCGATAGACTGGAAGACATGAGATCCAAGGTAGTGATTTGAGAGACTAAAGACACACTGCGCAAGACATGGGATTCCAGATGTAGTCATAAGTGACAACGGGCCTCAATTAGCTTCAGACAATTAAAAAACATTCGCCTTAGAGTGGGAGTTCGAGCACGTCACATCGTCGCCTGCATACCGTCAGAGTAATGGAAAGATAGAATCCATGGTCAAAACAGCGAAGAGACTGCTCAACAGAGCTGCAACAACCGGAGCCAATCCCTATCTCACTTTTCTGGCTCACTGGAACATGCCAACAGAGGGATGTAGCAGCAGTCCGGTGCTGGCCTTGATGGGTCGCCGAATGAAAATACTTCTCCCTACCTCTAGAGAACTTCAGCCTAAAATCAACATGAACTGCCAGGCTGAGTTGGAAAACGTACAGCACAGACAGGCGTGCTACTATAATCGCTCTGCTCAAGACCTACCGACACTATCCAGAGGCACCTGTGTGGATACAACTGCTCGAGAAAAGTCAGTCAAAATGGTCAAAAGGGGCGGTCACCAAAACAGTAGCCCCTAGATCATACAAATTGACTACATGTGTGTGTGTGTGTGTGTGCGTGAACAATACGGAGAAATCGGAGACACCTCAGAGTGCGACACCAGTCTGACCACAGCTGTGACAGCGCAGGCAGAGATACCAAATGATTCAACTGATACATCAGAGATGAACCAGGGTATCCCTGAAACCAGTGAGCACAGGGACTCAAGTCCAGCAGGTATGGAGCAAGAGCCAACTGGCACTCCAGAAGCAAGTGACACACAGAGGCGACACTGGTTGCCTCCTGAAAACTCCTGGATACCTCCAGGATTATATTCTGGACTGAGACCATGGTAAAGACGGGACTCCAACGTGGCTATGTGCTAGCAACTTCTGGTTGCCAAAGTCGACAATAATCTGGGTATATGTGGGGATTATTTGTTTTTGGTTTATTTATATATTTTTAAAAAAAGGTTGGGGGGGAGGGATGTAATAATAGGAGCTGAGTGGGAGGGATCTCCTGGGCACAGTAACAGGAAGGGGTGAAGCTTGCCTGGAGCACACCCAGACCTCATAGCAGGGAAGGACTGGAAGCTAGGCAGCAAGCTCCTGAGTTCTGTAAGCCTAATTAAATCAGCCATTATCCTTTAACTGACCTGTGTCGCTTCTGCTTTGTGACAGGCCCATGTATTTTTGCTTTTGTCACTGCTGCAGCAGCAGCTTCCTCTCCCCCTTCCCCCCACCTCTAATAGTGTAGCAAAGCTGGGGTGGGCCTGGGCTCATGTCCTAATTATGGGCTCCCCTTTAAGGGAGGAGAGGGCAGGGTTTTCCTATATAGTGGCCCATCCCAGCCTCCTAGGCAGCCTTGACCTCCCCCTGCAAAGGCTGTGGAACTGCCCTGGCTCTCAGTGAGTCCTCCCCTCCTCCCGGAGTGGCAACAATCCCACCAGGAAGGATGTTTTAAGAGTCAACGAGGTCAGCACTCCACCCAGGGGCACAACTATCATAGGGACAGCAGGTGCAGCTGTCCCTGGGCCCGAGATTTGGTGGCCACACAAACCCCCAGGGCAGCTGCATCGGGTTGGGTGAGTCCCCAGTAGGCCCAAATCAGATGGTGGGCCCGTGGAATCCTTGACTGGCCAGACTTCCTCAGTAGAGGCAGCTGCAGCAAAGAGCCACATATAATCATGTGACTGCTAGGGATAGGAAGGAGCCCAGGGAGCAGGCACAAGGTGGGGTGGGGGAATGCAGGCAGTGGGAGAGGTTCACAAAGCAGCAGCGGCTGCTGGGAGGCACTGGGTCTCCCCTCTGCAGCAGAATTGGGCAGAGGAGCAGGGCCAGGTGGCACCATGCAGCAGGCAGTGCACCCTGTGGGAGCCACCCTGAGCCTAGCCCAGTGTGAGAGGGGATTGTCACAGGAGCCACAGGAGGAGGAAGGTGACGGAGCCAGCATGCCCCTCTGCCCTGTACCCAGGAACCGGGGCAGGGGCAGTGGCAGTGTGTGCTGGGGAGAGTTTGGATGGGCGCAGGGAGGGAGTGGGGCCAGGGGGAGGGACCGGCTGCTGAGCCCCAGGGAGGGCATGGGGGACAGGCCTTCCACAGCAGGTATTCCTTTCGTGTGTTTTGTGTTTGTATGCAAGTCCCAGACTGCCAACTGGATATCACCCTGGGTTTGATCACTTTTCCTCCTTGGGCCACTTTGAAAATTAGTACAAATTCCTGAGGGCTGCATACAAGTTAGACGGGTGTGTGCTTAAGGGGTGCGCTGAGAAAGAGGAGGCTCAATTTCATGCATCTGTGCCACTAATCTGTTCCCTTTTCTTATGTGCATGCCCTCATCTCTGTTTCCTTACCCTGAATTCAGTCTTTCACTGCTGGGTGTGTGTGGGGGGGAGGAGATGGTGCAGGGAGGCTCAAGGGGCCAGATTCAGGGACTGGAAAGTTGATTGTGTTATGCCGTGAACGGCAGTGAGGCATGGTAGGGGAGGGTGGCAGAGTGGGGGTTGGGGGCTCCATTGCCATTTCGTGCACCTGGGTCCATTCAAATATAGCTATGCCCCTAGTCTCCACCTCTGGCCAGTCGGAAAACTTCCTTCTTGGTGGGGCCTTTTGCAAGTGACCTGAGTGCTACAAAAAAACCCAAAATAAATTCCCAGCAGTGCTAAGGTCGCTTGCAGAGGGAGGGCCCGGGCTCAAGTGAGCCCCCTCGCTCTATGGTAGTTAATATGCCCCCCCCCCGCCATTTGTGAAATGTGAATTCTGATTGCTGAGTGTACCATCAATCTCAGACCACTTTCAGACATGCCCCCCCCCCCACGCATATTTGGCCTGTGGTGGGGGGGGAGGTGCAGTCTGGAAATGCGTGGGGATCGGCCGGGCTGAAAGGCCCCCCCCACGGTTTTGCTGGCAAAGCCTCGCGGGATGCAGAGCAGGAAATCGAGCTCTGCATCCCATGAGGCTTTGCAAGCAAAACTGCACCGGGGGTGGGGGGAGGCTTTCGGACCGACTGATCCTCGTGCATATTTGGGCTGTGCACCCCGCCCCCCGCAGCCCAAATACGTGCGGGTGTGGGGCGGGTCTGAAAGTGGTCTAAGATCACGTTGTGCAAGTGTGCCGAGCTACCACCATTTGGAATCACCTTATGCCCTCAGCCAACCAGAGCGGTGGGAAGGACGTTTGGCAGCTATCTCAGACAAAGGGTATGAGGCAAATTGCTCCTATTGTTCCACGTCTCTGGGCAACCCTGAGCATAGAGCCTGAACATCAGGACTTAATTTGGGTGGGGGGAGGGGAGGGAAGAGCTGAGTCATTGGCTATTTCAGTGTTGGAAAGGAAAGCCAGAAAAAACCTGGGTGGTTTATTTGGCTTTTGTTAATGACTTTCCTGCTTCACCCCTTGCATTGGTCATCGTATAGATTAAAACAAAAGAGTTCTTGTGATTTTATTCCAGTGCTTGGGTTTCTAGCTGGAGAATAGGGTTAATTTCTGTGCTCTGATAAACTCTGGGCTGGGAGGCGTGGCTTCTGGGGCAGAGGGCGTGGCTTCTGAGATAGGCTTGGGCAATTATTATTATTATTATTATTTTATTTTATTTTTTACAAATTAAGCACTGCTGAACTCCCATTCACCTCACTCGCCTCATCCCTCCAGGGTTTGTGAGAAGTTTCTCTGACTACTGCATGTGTCACTCTGGGACTGGTATCTGTGTGGAGTGAGAATGTTAGTATGGTTTACCATAGTCCTATTTGACTAGATGGCTCTAGTTCAGAGTCGGCAAAACAAGAAGCCAAGACAGAAGTAGAATAAATATAAAGTCAGCAGATGGAAAGAACACTTTGCTGCTGTAATGAAACACAAAATGGCAATTGAAGGGAGATAGGGAGGCTGTCTTCTCTTTATTTGAAGGTGTGGCACACTGAAAACAGGTAACAGCTGCATATCCTTATATATAGCTAGCAATCCAACCTTTAGAGTAATATTGTCACACATCTCTTATTCAGGCCATTTACAAAAGGGAGGCAGTTTCCTTACAGTGAATTGAAATGACTTGCAAATAAATTGCCTATTCTTTGTTGCCAAATCCCTAAGCTCTGTCGACTTGTTTTGCTGTCTCTCAGTTGTGAGCTGCTTGGAGCAGTTTTGTGAAAATCTGGGAATACCTAGCTCGTACTGTGAAGTAGTACTAAAGAATAACAACTGTAATAATATATAGGGCTTTTGTGGTCATCATTCTCAACACATGGTCCCTTACGCCTGTGCTTCAAAATCAATAATGGATTCCGTATGGAAAGTTATCAAAAGGACAGTGAAGAGTTGTGGTTTTTTTAAAAAATCTGACCCAAAATTGGCTGCTTCCATTTGGTTTCTTAGATGAAATCATTGTTTGTTTCTACTAGAAAAAAAATCATTTGTAACATCATTTTAAGTGCTTCCGTTCAATCCTTCTACTCCATTACACTCATATGGAAAACATGAGTCTTTAAGCTTTTCAACTGTTATTTTTCCCACCCGTGCTATATAGAAAGATCTCTTGCCCCTATTTAGTATTTGCATAAAAGCGTTGTACCCATTTGTAACATTCTTGTGTTAAACTAGAAACCCATTTGTATTTCCATAAGTGACCCTCTTACCTTTCTGAGCATTTAACCAAGAGATCTTTTCATCATCTGTTCATGTTCACTTTCTCTGACCTCTTTCTTATTTGTACAGTATCTACTTCCCAGATTTTTAAAACAACATTATTTAGTTAACTTATATGCAAAAAATAAAAATGGCCTTCATGAGGACAGTGAACAAAGAATAAATATAAAACATTCTTGAGTGAGACATGCACTCATGCTTTCTCTCTCTGACTCATGCTGTAACATTATTTTTCTGGATGGAAACAAAATGGTGACTGCCTTTGCAATGGGAAGACTATTTTCTTTATTTAATGATGAAGTTCATAGAAAGTTGAATGCCATCTCCTTTCAGTAACATGCACACACACTGCAGTTTTCAGTTTGCAGGACTTTTAATTCAATTTTAATAAGCACTTAAATTACCTTAAAAACCCCCACTGTCCATCATGGCTCTGACTTCTTTTCTGCGGCCTGAGTTTGAGCCTGACACCAAAGTTTCTATTGTTGGCTGTATCTGGAGGGGACAGGGAAAGAGAAATTTCTTGAGGTTTCCAATTACAAATGTAATGGTCTCCACAGAACAGAAAGCAATATCTGTCTGTAATGCAGACAGGTTGAAATAGAAGATGTAGCGGAGGAATAATAGAAAAGAGAGGATGACACACATGTACAGATGCTTCTGACATCTTTCCCCCAAAGATCCTCTGTCATTATATGCTGAAAAACCCAATTTAGTTGTTTCAGAGGGAGGGGGGGAATGGGGCGGAGTTTCTGGAGGGAGGAGGAAGTGTTCTGCCTTTCTCCACTGATCCATCTCCATTTTCCTGAACAGTTGATAACTTTTTGGCAACGGGCATCCTTGTGAATATTTAATGGTACATGCCATCTGGGACTCTTTTATTTGTTCTAGATAGCTTGGCTAGAGTCACTGGTCCTGATTCTGATCTCAGCTAATCTGGCAAAATAAAAGAGCAGCTCTGATTCCCATGATGTGGGTAATCAAGATTAGAATTTGGTCTTTCTGTATCTAGTGTTCGGGCAACAAGAGTGTTTAAGGCTGTGCTTCAGCCATCTCAGATAACAGGTAGCCCCATGGGAAATGTTATCCAGTGCCCATTGGGAATTGAATCAATGAGCTTTGCTGCACAGAGCATATGATCACTTCTCAGTTTTTCCATCGAGTGTCTTGATCCTGAATGTTCCTCCCCCTGCCATCCATTTTGACCTCTAATATAGTTGTTTCCCCCCTCTCAGAGGGGCTTGTGTAATTGACCATCTAAAACTGTTTTATTCATTGGGTGCATCTGTAGATAAGCAGCTGCTGCGGAGTATGGGACAAGTGAATCCAGTGAGCAGAGTCATCCTAGTCTTGTCACACAGGCTTATGGAGAAGTGATGTCTGGTTAGATGCTGCTGATGCTGAGGTGCTGAGCTTATTTTATCATTACTTCTCTCCTCTCTGTATCTCAATCTATTGCCATTTGTAAAAGCTTTGATCCCAGTGCTTTAAGAGGGAGGGGATTTATGCATGCATGCCTTGGAGGATTTGTTTTTCCCTCTGTAATGAGGACATCAGTTCTGTACCACATGCTTGGCAGGAAGCCACAGGAGGGAGAAAGCTGCAGGAGTCTATGTGCGAGGCTGGCCTGTGCCGACAGGCCTCAAAATCATCCTGCTTGATGAGATGAAAGATGTGACTTGATAAACAATCCCAGATGGTGAGGCAACCTTGAAACCTCGTCATGCAAGAGAATGTGGGATGGCAGGACCACTCTCAAGCAGTGCTGCACATAGCAGATGCACCTGAAAGGTGAAACAGAAAAGACGTATCACAAAGGAATAAATGGCAATCACATGAAACCAGTGGGATTCTGGACAACATTCATAGCGGCACCACCTCACAGAGCAGGGAGATACAATAGCCTCCATCACCCTGAAAGCCTCCTGCCCCTTCAACTGCCATTGATCCACTGGAGTCTCAGAATGCAATGCTGGAGGCAGCTTCCTTTATTCTAACTTGATAATGAATGTCTATTTGACAAATGGTCACAAACATACAGTGCAATATCTGTATAGCGAACCCCCTTGGGACCAGGATACAGCTTTGCTATATTAGGGTGTTTGCTATAAAGGGGTCTGGCAAATATTGCACCACATTTCCCAGGCTTGAAATGGCATCATGAGAATGGGGCTGTGGAGCACTCCTGGTCCTCACAAAGCACATGATGGGGAGTGTGTCTCGGGCCAAAGCAAGCCCTCACCACGTTTGTTTTTACCCATAGTGGCTAAGTTTATTTATTTAAACTTCTTAGCCTGCCCTTCCCACCAAAGGTGGCTCAGGGCAGCTTACAATATTAAAATACAGAATATAAAAACAAACCCCATAAAAACAAAACATAACACACCCCATAACCCCACGCCATCCCTCCCAACCCCTCTCCACCTCAAGTCCCTCCCCCTGCCCCAACTCCTCTCTCCCCCCCACTGCCAAATGCCCTTGTGAACAGAATTGCTGTGGAGCGGTGGCTGAAAAATGCCCTCCTTGCCACCGAGACCAAGTTACAAGCTGGCATCTCCAGGCAAGTATCTCCAGCCGATCGCAGAGGCTGCGATGGAACATGGTAGGCCAGGTGATCTTCCGGATAAGTGGGTCCCAAGCCATTTAAGGCTTTAAAGGAGATGCAGTTGAGAAGATGCAGCATGCAGTGAGGCACTCTGCCCTGAAAATTTGATGGTTTGAAGGGCTCCATGCTACTATGCTTTACAGGCAATTGAGCCACAGGAAGGCAGGGTAGGGGTGAAGGGAAAGCCAAGACATAGACAACCGTGGAGCGTGGTGGTGAAAGGGTGATGAGAAGATGATCTGCTGTGGAGCATTGTTTTTTCCGTTTTGAATGTCATAGGACATAGATGCTGACAGCTTTTAAGTCTCATGTCAGTTGGCTGCTTCCCAGTAGCGTATCTGTGTGATCAGTTCTAGCACAAAACCTATCATTTCTCCAAGTGACAGGCTTATTACGGTGATGCTGCCTCCAGTAACTTCTCCAGCTGCTTGGCTGGGTTTGTGGGGAGGGGAGCAAAAAGGCTTCTGGAAGGAAGCAATGAGGTGGAGAGGATTAGCAAAGGGAGGAAGGACAGAGAGGGAAAGAGGGAGGAAAAGAGACTGGATATGGAGGAAAGGACAGAGAACAGGCCAGGGAGGCTCAGAGGAGAAAAGAATGGGGAGAAGGATTGGGGGGGAGGGGGGGAGAGACAGACACAGAAAGAGAAAATAGAGGGATAAAAAGTGGAGAGGAGGTCAAAAAAGCAAGGTTGGGTGAGACAGTTAAGTTAGGTCCAATGCCCCTTAAAGGGCCTGCTTGCCCTCTGTCAGTGAGATGGAGGGAATAATTGGGAGTAGGGTTACTACCCCTCTGGGTTTGTCCCAGAATCTCAGGGTTTTGACACATTTCCAAGCTCCGGGTAAAGCTCCTATTTCTGCGGGTTAGTCAGGAGTGCCACCCAGTCTCGAGTTTCTCTCGATCCTTGTTTAGAATCACAGTTCTTGGATTGTTCTAATAAATGAGAACAAGTCGAGAAGCTGCAGTATCTCGGCTGCATTCTCACTGAGAAACTCAAGAAAAAGAAAAAACAAACAAAACAAAAAAGAACTATGAATGCACAAAATGACAGCTGGGGCCGTTCTGTGTATGCGAAGCCCTTTTCCAAAATGGTGCCAGCAGCGTTGCCACCATTTTGTAAAAGGGCAGCTGTTTCTGTACGTGTGGCAGCTCTTTTTTGAATGCACAGACCAGCTGCCTTTTCCCAAAATGATGGCGATGCTGCCAGCGCCATTTTGGAAAAGGACTGCGCATGCGTAGAATGGTCCCAGCAGCCATTTTTGCATTCACAGTTGCTTTTTTTCTTTTTAAATGAGATTCTCATTGAGATCTCGCATCATTAGCAAGATATTCCCGAAATATCGCCAAGGGCTCTAAATTCTCATGAGAAAAAAATCCTTGTTTCAGCTCTGCCTAGGAATAGCCATCTGCTACGATGTGGAGGCCCCCATCATTGATGGGGCTTGCCCCTCCTTGGTTCCTCAGGTTTGGAGACTGGGGGGGGGGGGCTCTTCGACTTGCAGTTCTGCTTGGATGCCCAGGTGGTGGCTGTAGTCAGGAGTGCATTTGGCAAGTTACATCTGGTGAGGCGGCTTCGCCGTATATCTCAGTCTCTGACCTTGCTACTATCATCCATGCCATCATCACCTCAAGACTGGACTACTGTAACGCGCTCTGCTTGGAGCTACTCTTGGTGATGGTTTGGAGACTTCAGCTGGTGCAGAATGCAGTGGCCTGCCTCCTTATGGGGATGGGTTGCCATGAGCATATAACACCAGTATTGCGCTCGCTGCATTGGCTACCTATAGTCTTCCGGACCCTATTCCTTACCTATAAATCCCTATACAGTCTGGGCCCAACTTACCTACTGAATCGCCTCACCCCCCCCGGGTCCTGGAGCAACCCCTAGCACCCTTCTCCAGGTCCCCCATGTTTCTCTGCGGGCTACACTCGAGAGGGTGTTTTCGGTGGTGGCACCGCAGCTGTGGAACTCCCTTCCAGCAGAGGTCCGTTTGTCCCTGGATCTTCCTCCTTTCTGCGTCAGTGTAAAACCTGGCTGTTTTGCCAGGCTTTTGGTGGGGGAGATGGATAGTGGGTGGGGTGGGTTGGGGTTTTTTAAAACTGTTTTATATGAATTGTGAAGGGGGTATTTATTTATATAAATATTGTTTGTATTTTGTATTTTATGGTTTTATTGATTTTTAAATTGAAGCTGCCTTGGGCTGCCACTGGCAGGATAAGGTGGGATACTAATCATTGATAGATAAACAAATAAATTAAATTAAAGACCTCCCCACTAGAGACCATGGGCCAAATCTAGCCTGTGGCTGTGTTTTGTTTGGTTCCTTTCCAACTCCTGGATCTGGTCCATGGAGCTAATCCCTTCTCTCAAATGAGCTCAGGAGAAGAGAGTGGAGTTTAGGGGCTGTATTCAAGGACAGGCGATAAACTTTATTTATTTATTTTTTATTGACCTGTTGATGGCCTGGTCGCTTTGTGGAATGACATCTTGACTATGACCATCGACACTGTTCCACCTAGGTGTTTGTTTTCATTGTTGCGGCAGCACAGATCCCCCTGGTATACAGAGAACCTGAGGTGGCTGATTCAGGAGGGTAGGCGGTTAGAGCACAGGTGGCGCTCAGCTTGTGCTGAAACCAACTGATTGCGGCATAGATAATTGTTGAAGGACTATGCCATGGCTGTGATGGCAGCGAAGAAAGTTTTCTTCTCTGCTATCATAGCACCTGCAAAGTCTTGTCCAGTGGAGTTGTTCTGGGTCGTGAGGGGACTGGTTAATCCGATCTGCCTCTAATGGAGTCCTCTAATGCCCGCTGTGACATTTTTATTAATTACTTTGCAGAGAAAATCACTCGTATTCACCATGACTTGGGTGCTGCCCCTTTATCTCCAAAATCAGAGTTTGGAGTTATGGAAGCTCAGTCTTGTCCTGTTTATTTGGATCAGTTTCAAGTGGTGTCACCTACTGATGCAGGGGAGGTGCTTGGGGCAATGAGGGCAACCATTTGTGAGTTAGATCCTTGGCTGTCCTGGTTGGTGAAAGCCAGCCAGGAGGCATTGGAGCCACTGTTGGCTGGGGTTGTCAATGTCTCCCTTCAGGAGGGTAGAATGCCAGACGCCATTAAAACTGTGGTTGTCTGGTCTCGGCTTAAGAAATTATCTTTGGACGCTGACTTCCCAGTCAGCTATTGGCCTATGTCTAACCTTCCCTTTTTAGGGAAGTTTATTGAATGGGTGTTTGCCCTACAGCTCCAGGATAACTTGATATTGTCAGTTTCGCAGACCCATTTCAGTCGAGCTTTTGTCCTGGGTATGGCATGCAGACTGCACTTGTGGCCTTGGTCAATCAGGTGGTGGCGGTGGCCAGGAGCACTTTTCACCAACTTCATATGGGTGAGGTGGCTGCAGCCTTTTCTTTCTGACTCTGATCTGGTCAGTGTCATCCATGCTTTCATCACCTCAAGGCTAGATTATTGCAATGTGCTCTACGTGGGGCTGCCTTTGATGACTATTTGGAAGCTGCAGCTGGTGCAGAATGCAGCGACTTGCCTCATTTTGGGGACGAGGCACCTGGAGCACATTGCACCAGTGATCCAAAGTCTGCACTGGCTCCCTGTAGCTTTCCAGGCATAATTCAAGGTGCTGGTTTTGATCTTTAAAGCCCTAAATGGTCTGGGACCCACAAATTTGAAAGTACGCCTGTCCTTCCATGACCCATTGTGGCCCCTGCGACCTGCTGGATGCCTCCTTGTGGGTACCTCTGTTAACCTTGTTTGTATGATGAGGGCTCACAGTGAGATGTTATTGGTTGCTGCCCCAATGCTTTGGAATTTTCTTCCCCTAGAGATTCATTTGAACTCGGGCCTGGGCATTTTCTGGAGGGTGGTGTAAGACTATTTTATTTGAAAATGCATATTGTGGGCAGGGATAGGGGATTGGGATGGTTTTTGGGAGCTTGGGAAGGGTGATGGTATTGGGTGGGTTTGTTGGGGGTTGTGGTAGGGTTGAGGTGGGAGAGTGTTTGTATTTTAATGTTCTTATGATCTGTAAGCCTTTGGGAAGGGTGGCATAAAAATTTAAATAAATAAATAAAATATTTATTTATTTAAAAGTATATGTTGCCCTTCCCTTAGACTCATACATTTATGAGCCTTATAGCTCTGTGTCTGTGACTAAGGCCATTTTTACACGGATGCTGCCGCAGGCCTGGTGGGTGGAGATGAGTGAGTGAGCACACCCACCAAACACCCATTGGCGCTGAGCAGGGAGACGTTTACACGGACACTGCTGTGGGGGCTTGTGGGAAAGAAGGGGAGGGGCCGGCACACACCCATCGGGCACCCACCCACCCAGGGCAACACCGAGCAAACACCCATAATGTTTACACGGTCCACCCGTACACCAAACAGAGGAAAAACCACACCCAGCACAGTGACATTACAACATGGCCGAGCGAGGGCAAATGAAGCCGGGGTATACGGCATCGCCCCTACACTGCCAGACTCCGAGCGGGCGGGGGATGAGGGAGCTGAAATGTCAAGAGATACAAAGAAGTAGCCCCTGGCAAGCCCTGAGACACAGGCCAGACAGCTGGGCACCACAGACCCCTCAGAACCCAGACCACACCTGCACACCACAGTACATGCAAGCACACAGGGAAACCCAGCAGGATAAGGGAGAAAGGGGACCCCAACTGGGGGAGGGGGGCCAGGAGCGAACACAGTCACCAGGAAGAATAGGTGAGCCTCGAAATGGGTGGGGACCACACCAACCCCCCTGGCAAGGACCACCACCTACAGAATCCCACAAACCGGAAACAACATGCCAGGAATAGGGCAGCTGAGGTGATGGATGGTGCCAGGCGCTAAAGCACACGGTGGAGCCAGGATTGGAGGGCACAGGGAAGAGAGGCACTTCCCAACAGACACAAACCAGCTGCAACACAGCAGCTGGCCACTAAGCACAGGCAGGGATGCACAGGGTTCCACACCACAGCAGGGACAGTGGGGGGACACGGGAACCCATTCAAACAGTGGAGGGGGTACGACCCAGGTGACGGGGTATCAAGGAGCCAAGCCAAAGAGGACCCACTTATACAAAGCACAACCATGGGGAGGGGTGGGAACACAGAGCAAAGGACCTACGCCGTGCCAGACAACCACTCCACACCAACCAGACACGGCCCACACAGAGGGGCACAACAGAGGGAAGGAGAACACAGACACCAGGGGGAACCAAGCAAACAAAACTTTATTTATAAACCAACTAGTGCAACAGGCTCACATCAAACAACAAACACCAACACTGAGTGGCTACAAGGTGGGGTGGTGGGGCAGATCCCAGCCCTCAGTAGGGCCTGCGAATTGGGCATGGTCCAAGAGGTGTACCCACTGCAGCACATGCAGGAGCAGCTGCACCACCTCCTCCTACTCCCTGGTCCTCTCGTTAATCATTGCCTGCACTAGAGAGAAGGAGAGGGAGTGCACCAGTAGGGCAGCCCATAGGCCGCAACATCCAGGGAGCCCACACATACGGGGTGGGGAGATACACACACACAGAGGTAACTCACCGATCTCCTGGCCCCAGTACGAAGCTCAGCAGCTGCCCACTGGAGCTGACCGGCCATCTCCCCCAGCCACAGCACCATCAGGAACACAATCACAGCAGCTAGAAGGGAAGAGGAAGCAGGAGGAGGGGATGGGGAGCCGACAACGACAGGAGTGCCTTGGTCAACACCTGAAAGCTCACAACAGCCCAACCGTTCCCACCGGGCCCTCGCAGCCATCGCCCCAGTGGTGGAGCCCAAGGGAGTGCACAGGGTGCACAGATCACACCCAGAAGGCCACCCAGACTCATGGTCAGGAGCCTTCTGATTACGAGGCCCCTCCATGACTGCAAGAGTAGGAATGAGGGACCGATAGGGGGCGGTAGGCACAGCGCACCACGGGGTCGGAAACAGAGCAAGGCCAGGCTGATAGGAATGGACAGTAGTGCACGGAAAGAAAGAAGGATTATGCCCCATGCAGCAAGCAAAACCACCTGAGGGGGGCTGGGTTGGAGGCAGCCAGGGACTGACTACAGTGACAAGTGACACATAGGGCGATGACAGTGGGCACCCAGAGCCATGCAGAACCACACAGCCCCAATGCATGCCCAGCCATGTGCAAGGCTGCTCTGGGAGACAACAAAGTCCTCAAACATGCCATGGGGCTCACAGAGCCAGAGGAACACAGCTAGGGAGAGCAACAACAGGGTGGGAAGTGACAGACCGCGGAGAGAGCACACACTAGAGAGCCAAGAGCCCATACCACGTAACATCCCACCCGGAAGAGGTAGGAACTACCCCCCATATGTATGCGCAGGGGTGCACGGACCACCCTAACAGAACAGCAGAGTGCCCATCCACAAACCCCATGGCCCCATCATCCATGGACCCCGAGCCCCTAGGCCAGGTGCAGGGGGTAAAAGGCAGAGCCCTGTAGCACAGTAACAACCAGCTAATATGAACCACGAGCTGCAAGAGCCCGCAAGGTGCATGGGCACCGCACATTCAGGTACAGATAGCCATAACAGCAGCACGCCTAGCATGCTGATGGCAAAGTGCCTCCATTGGAGTAACCACCCCACCCTAATAATACTCCAATCCCCCCAAAGCCCGACCCTAATAACACCCATTACTCCAGCACCAGCGCCTACCAGTTCCCTCCCTAGGTCCTCCCTCCTCCACCGGTTGTGGGCCCGCATCTCCTGGATCCTCTCTGCACTCCCGGTGGTGGCACCCTTGGATGGACCGGGCTGCTTGTCTGAACAGCAAGGGTACCTGTGTTTAGCTTGGGGATGGGGACCTGCCCCCCGTTTATCTGTTCCGGCTCCCGGGGCTGCGCTTGCGTATCTCCCCCCCACCCCCGGTTGCTCCTTCTCTGGCCTTGGTTCTGTTGGCGTTCTCCCCCTTTGCTCCCATGTCCGCTTCGGCATGTGGCGATGGCCCCATACCTGCTCTTCTGATCCCTGTGTATGTTTGTCTCCTGTCCCCGTCATGGCTACATCCCCATGTCCCTCCTCCATGGCCATGTTCCCCCCGTCCCTTGTCCTGTCTCCACCCATTGTCCTGTGGTGTTCCTGGCCTCCCTCCTTGATGTCCCCTAGCCCGTCCCTTGCTTGCCCTTGGATGGGGATGGAGCTGGTAGCACTGCTCTGCCCCTGGCCACCTAGTGTCACCCGGCTGCCTCCCGCCACTGTGCCCTTGTCTGTGAGTGAACCTACCATTGGTCTCCTGGTCACTGGGCCCCAGGATGGCCTCTGGTTCCTCCACGTCCTCCTCCAGATCCCCTTGAGCTCTGTGGGCAAATGTGATCTACCAGTTGCGCTGTGCTTCCCAGCTGGGGCCCTGGCTGTTGTTGGCCTGGTCCCTCTGCCTCCCTTCCCTGTGGTTGTTCTCTTACGTGCATTGTATTCCTCCATATCCTGGGGGGGTATCCCTGGTGTCAGTCCGCTCCCTGTGCACCCCCTGTCCCTGTGGGTTCTGACCCTGTGGGTTTTGGGGGTGCACGCGGTGGGTGATGTTTCCCATTTCAGTTTCCGGGAATGCCTCCACCAGTAGGAAGGGACTGTCCCCTCCTGCATCCTGGTTGGACTCACCAGGGGCTGAGGGCTCCCCCTGCTCCGGGGGTTTGAGCAAGGGTGTGTGTTGTTTTTGCTCTCTTTCTGCTCCTGGCGAAGGATATGCTGTGGATGTGGGAGGCTACAATGTCCCCATCCATGCAGAGGAACTGATCCAACTGGTCATGGAACTCCATTGTGCACATGGCACGGCCAGACTTGAATTTGTTGTCATTGATATGTTTATATCCAGACCTCAAGTCCTTTGCCTGCTGCATGCATTGGGTGACATCCCTATTGTACCCCAATCACTTCATCTCCTGGGCGATGGCTTCATAGACCTGTTTGGTTTTGTAGCTGTGCACCAAGTTGTACTGGACCTTTTTGCCTCCCCCCACCCCACGTATGAAGTGCTGGGTCTCCTGCCTGGACCAGGGTTCCCCCTTTTGGGTTCCGCGTGTGTGGGGCTGTCCAGCTTGGTGGTGTGGGGCCCGCCTGGTGGCTGTTGTGGCAGTGGAGCAGGTGATCTCTTTTTGGGGGAATGCTTGGGGGTGAGTTGTTGTCCTGCTGCACCCCTGTTGCTTCTGTGGGGTGTTCCTTAGCCCCCCCCCCCAGAGGGTCCTGCTGTTTTACCTGACTGCCATGGATGCCCTCCTCGGCTGTCTCCCTGGTGGTGCTGTGCGCCAGGGTCTGGGTGCTCTCCTGTGGAGGGGGGAACAGTGTGGTTGTCAGCTGCCTGCTCAGGGTTTCCCCAGCGTGTGCTCGGGACTCGTCAGCACCCTCCCCTGGGTGGGTATCCTTGCTCCTTACCTCACTCTCCGATGGGCTCTCCTCCCTGGGCCCCGTGGATGTGGTTTGGGGTGGGGACGCGGGTGGTGTCGGAGCTGTGTTGCGCCATCTGCCCTGTGTCGGGAAGGGTGTGCTGTCAGTTGCTGTCCTGCCCCCCCTTCCCAGTGCCGTTGGCCTGGACCCTGCTCCCCTGGGTGTCCCAGGGTCCCTCTGCTTACCCTGCTGCTTCCCGCACATGTTGTGGCGATGGCTCCCTTTGTTTTGTCTGTGGCTTTTCTGCCTGACATGTTGGGAGCCGACGCACCCATGTCCTCACTTACTTCTCCTTTAAGGGCTCCCAGACAGGCGTTCGGCATCTCTCCCGGTGGGTGTGTCTGCTTGCGGGCTCCTGTGGAGTCTCTCTAGCTGTGTCTCGATGGTTTTGGCGCACCCTTCCCGTGGGTGGGTGTGTTTTGCTGTTTACATGGATGGGTGGGTGTTGAACACACATCTCCACCCACGGAGCATGCCGGCTCCTTCCCAGCTGCTCCGTGGGATGTTGATGGGTGTTGGTGAGTGGGTTGTGGGACCGTGCATATCCACCCATTGATGTTCACACGGACACTCTCCCACCTATCCGATGGGTGTTCATGGGTGTTAGTGGGTGGGTGGCGTCCATGTAAAAATTGCCATAATGACAAAAAATGCCATTTTAGTCAGAAAAACCGGGCCAAATTTCCTGTTTTTGAAATTTTCTGAGAAAACATTTTGTTTCAGCTGCATTTTGCATGCACAGCTGAAATCTGACTTCCCCTATGCACTGAACTGAAACCAAAATGAAAATTTTAGTTTTGTTTCGTGAATGGATTTTTTAAATCTCTGAAAATTCTGAAAATTTGCTCTGATGCCAGGATAAAAGGAAGTTCAATAGCAAAAACTGAATGGGCAGCATCACTGGCAAAAAAACCACAACCTGTATCAGAGCTAAAGATTTGAATTCTTTCAGAGCTGTGACTCTTAACATGTTATTGTATAACACAAAGGAAGATTGTATCATTTAAAAAAATGACATAAATCTCTCTTGTTGCAGTGTCTAAGAAATCAGTGAGCTTCCTGGCGATAGTGAGACTTCACTCTTGTCAATAGGGCCCTTGCTGCGAGTTTTGTTATTCTGATCAGCTTTGGCGTCGTATAAAATAGCATTTATTCTCCAAGTAATCCGAGAGACTCTTCAGAATTCATGAGGTTTAAGTCCAAATAATTACATTTATTGATCTCCGCTGTGTGAAGAAAATTTCCAATCTAACGCAGACTTGTTTGGTGTTAGAGCTCAAATTAGGCCATGTCAGGAGTTGCTCTCTTTCGTTGTCTTCCCCCTCTCCCCCCCTTTTGTGTGACATGAGATTATTTCACCCGATATTAAAAGCCATCAGATCTGCAGTGAGTAAGTAGGTTAAATGAGATCCATGTCAGAGGCACTGATATTATGGCCAGGGATTCCTTACTAGTTACAACAGGTATGTGGGAGTTGGGGCTCCAGAGTTCTGTTTCCAGCTCTGCCAATGATTTGCTGCATGACTTTGGCATCAGTTTGTGCATCTATAAAATAGGGGTAATACCTCAAAGAGGAGTCACAGTGCTGAAACCATTGAAATGTATCTAAATGTGCTGAGATCTTTAGAACAGCCATTCCCAAACATTTTGCTTGCAGCCTTCATGACCCTGTTTTGAGACTTCAGTATAATCTCATGACTCCAGAAAGCAACAAATACATGCAAAGTACATCAGATATCGGTTGGGATCACAATCCCATCTATAGACAGATGGTGTAACTCTGCTTGGGGTCCTGACTCACAGTTGTTACCCCAAGATTGATTGGGGTACAAGTTCAGGGTGACAAAAGAGGGGATTGAGTTTACTGCCCAATTCTCTATTTGTATTAATGGGTGTTAATAGACGAGATGATAGCCCACACTAGGTGGGTGTCCTAGGGGTGGGAAGTTAGGATCTTCTGGTATCCAATACTGCCGGTATTTTGGTGTACCAGCAGTATCAGATTAATCCGGTATTTGGGGGGTTATTACCGGTACCGGATCTTTTACATTGCGGCCATTGAAATGAATGGCCGCAATGTAAAAAAAGAAAAGAAAAAAACCAAATACTTTCCCTCGCCAGTCCAGGCTGCGTGGGTGGAAGGGGGGACACCCCCCACACACCCTGCCCAGCCTGGATTTTTTTTTAAAAAAAATTTCCCCCCGAAGTCCCTGCTAGTGCGGGCTCCGGGCCGCCGCTGCCGACCCAAAACCCGAAACCCGGAAGTTCCCCGGAAGGCCTAGAAAGCGTTGAAGCCGGCAGCCACAGCCAGCGCTGAAGCCGCCCGGAGCGCCGCCGCTGCCGCCCGGAGCGCCAAAGGTAGGCGATCCCTGGGTGGGGAGGTAGGGTGATCCCTGGGGTGGGGTGTGTGTTAAACCACCCCCCACCCCAGGGATCACCCTAGTACTGACAGTACCTACCTGCTGGTGCGGGCTCTGGGTCGCTGGTGGCGGCCCGGAGCCCGCCCTGCACTAGGGACTTAGGGTAAAAAAATTGTTTTAAAAAAAAATCCAGGGTGGGTGGGGGGTGTCCCCCCTTCCACCCACGCAGTCTGGACTAGGGAGGGAAAGTGTTTGGTTTTTTTCTTTTCTTTTTTTACATTGCGGCCATTCATTTCAATGGCCGAAATGTAAAAGATCCGGTACTGGTAATAACCCCCCAATAACGGGTCGCTTTTTTTAAACTAAGGGTGAATTCTTTCCCCTCGGCCCTGTTAGAGGGCCGGTTTAAGGGGATCCCGAGAGCCCAGAGGATTTGTACACTCTGTCAGTTAGGAGAGGTGGACACTGTGGACCGCCTCTTATTAAGATGCACCCCGTTGGTAGGACTTAGAACCCGTTACCTGGGAGGTTTCCTGGATGATTGGGTAGGGGATGTATATACTACATGATTCCTACTTAACCCAATTGATTCGGAGCTGACCAGGGCAGTGGCTAGTTTTGCATTGGCCATATTACGATTGCGACAGATTTACAACCCCTGAAATGATATTTGGGCAACTAGTTTGTTAAGGGTGGGTAAGAGCGCATTGTAACAAACACCATATGGAAATTGGATTTATGGTTGCCTAAATTATTAGTAAAGTCTGAATATCTAAATGAGGAAGTTTAGCTAAGATTTAGACAGGAGTTGAATGCTCACAATTGATATAACTATTTGATATTAGTTAGTTAAATAATAGGTTGAGTTTTGAGTGGGGAGACTGTGGCTTGCAGGCGGGCTGTAGGTGGTTTTTACTTTATGTTTATATGTATTTCTATATTGTATTATATTTATTTTGTATTTTGTTAAGGCCTATGGCTAACAATAAAGTGATTCATTCATTCATAACCCCCCAAATACCGGATTAATCCGATACTGCTGGTACACCAAAATACCAGCCTGGAAGGGGGAGGGGCGAGGTATTCCATTGATTTCAATGGGGACAGTTCCGTTGATTCCAGGTATTCCATTGATTCCAGTTCCAAGTATTCCATTGATTTCAATGGGGACAGTTCCCCATTGAAATCAATGTAATAAATTTGGCACCGGTAATCCAGTTTTAATCTGGTAACCCGGTATTTTGCATACCGGTAACTGGTAAAACCAGTAGCCGGTATTGTGCCTGATGTCCCACCCCTAGTGTCCACCTGCCCGTCTATTAGGTTTTTGTCCCCACCAGCCATGTGGCCACCACCCACTGGACATGGAACCCCCACTCATGGCGGGGTCTCAGAACATGTGGAGTCTGCCATGCGGGCGAATGCAGGCTAATGTGTGCCCATCTGTCCATGTCCTCTCAATTTGGTTGCATGTAGCCTGAATGTGTACAGGTCTGCCAGCATCAGAGCATCATGGACAAAAAGTTTAGAGCGTGTTGAAGAGCACTTGCTTCCTACCCCTTTTTCTGCTTTCACTGGCACCTTAAAAGCCCATGTGCCAAAATTCAGACATGTTGTCCCCTCCTGGTTTGCAGCATGTGTCCAATTCTCACTCTTCAGTACCCGTTGTCTTCTCCAGAGCAACTCCCACAGTCTTTTCATTGCTGTGGCCATGGCTCAGAATGACAGCCAGGTAACTATGTAAGTTAGTGCGCCCAAGGGGTGGGGCACATGGTTGGCTGGCGGTGGGGAGAGGCATCATGGCGGGTTGGTGGTGGAGGGAAAGGCATCATGGCAGGCTAGTGGGGAGGGAAAGGCACTGTGGTGGGCTGGTGGTGGAGGGAAAGGCACCGTGGCGGGTTGGCAGACGGAGGGCGGGAGAGGGAAAGGCACCATGGCGGGTTGGCAGGCTGGGGACGGGAGAGGGAAAGGCACCATGGTGGGTTGGCAGGTTAGCGTGGAGGGAAAGGCACCATGGCGGGTTGGCACACTGGGGGTGGGAGAGGGAAAGGCACCATGGCGGGTTGGGGACGGGAGGGAAAGGCACCATGGCGGGTTGTCAGGCTAGAGTGGAGGGAAAGGCACCATGGCGGGTTGGCACACTGGGGGTGGGAGAGGGAAAGGCCCCATGGTGGGCCAGTGGACTGGTGGGGAGGCACCATGGCTGGCTGGTGGAAGAGGAAAAGGCACCAAGGGGGATGGTGGAAAAAGGGGGGGGGAGGAGGCAGCATGGCAGGCTGGTGGCAGAGGGAAAGGCACTATGGTGGGCGCTGATCGCAGGAGGAGAACTGCGTGACGTGGTGTTCCCACTGCAGCAACTGCCCAGCAACAACTTGGGCCAGGTGTTCATTCCTGCAGGATGGCTGTTTGATTGGGCGGGAAGGGCAGGCAGGGGCTCAGACACCGGGGTGGGGGAGGGGGATCTGTTGGTGTGGGAGGTATCAGCATTGTCCTTGTCATGGATGGATCATTACCTCCTGCGGGCCAGTTTCCTGGTGCATGTCTGCCCCCATAGAGGTGTAGAACCAATTTGGTTGGTCCATCCAGAGAGACTGATGGAACCAGAGAGGTTCTGGAATGGTCTTGGGGAATTTCCCTCTAATCTTGACAACTGATCACTCGATGACTTCGTAACTTTATGAAACACCTTGCTGACCGAGGCCATTGACCGATCAGCTCCGAGGCTTCCGCTTCCTCAGCATCAATGCTGCAGGTCTCCTTGGTTTACTGAGGATCTGCAGCAGCTGAAGCGAGAAGGTTGGCAGTTAGAGCGACGGTGGCGCCGTTCGTGTGCTGAAGCCGACCAATTGTGTCATAGAGTTAGTTTAAGAGTCTATGCCATGGCAGTGCGGGCAACAAAGAAGGGTTTCTTTGCTGCCTTCATAGCATCTGCAAAGTCTCATCCAGCGGAGCTTTTCTGGATGGTGAGGGGGCTGGTTGGTCCAGCCTCCCTCTGCCTGGAACTGGAGTCTTCCAGTGCCCACGGTGACATGTTTGTTGATTACTTTGTGGATAAAATCACTCAGATTCGGCATGACTTTGACACTGCTGTTATTACAGTAGGAGAACCAGAGGTTATGGAAGCCCTGCCTTGTCCGGTTTCATAGGATCAGTTTCAGGAGGTGTCACCAGCTGATGCGGAGAATGTTCTGGGGGCAGTCAGTGCTGCCTTTTGTGAACTGGACCTGTGTCCATTCTGGCTGGTTAAGGCCAGCCAGGAGACGTTGAGGTCGTTGCTGGCAGAGGTGGTCAATGCCTCCCTTTGGGAAGGGGGGGCAGAGTGCCAAGCTGCCTCAAAGAGGTGGTGATGTGGCTTCTGCTCAAAAAACCCATCACTTAATGTTGACTCCCTTGCCAGCTATTGGCTGGTCTCTAACCTTCCCTTTTTAGGGAATGTTATTGAACGGGTAGTGACTCGGCAGCTGCAGGAGCATCTGGACTGCATCTGTTTTCTGGATCCCTTGCAGTCCGGCTTTTGCCCAGGTTATGGTACTGAGACTACGCTTGTGGCTTTGGTTGACTACCTTGTCCGCGAATTGGACCAGGGCTACTTGACCCTGCTGATTTTATTAGATCTGTTGGCTGCCTTCGATACCATTGATCATGAAATGTTGGTGACTCATCTGCAAGACCGAGCTGGGGTGAATTGGATTGTTCTTGAATGGTTCCATTCATTCCTGGCTGGAAGAACTCGGTGGGTGGTACTTGGGGATGTTTCTCTTCTCCTCTGGACCTCTCTTGTGGTGTCCCGCAGTGTTCCATTCTGTCCCCTCTCCTGTTCAATGTGTATATGAAGCCACTGGGCAAGGTCGTGAGACGGTATGGCGTGCGGTGTCATCAATATGACCTCCTGACCCTGAAGTTGTCTGGGGGGACATAAGAAGGAGCTGCTGGGGGTTTCTGCAACAGGACTTACCTTCACCATTTGGCTGGGAAATCCTGGGGGGTGGTTTGCTGCCACTGCCGCTGCTGATCCTGCGGTGTTGCTCCAGTTGCTGCTACGTACCCCCACTGTCCATCTGCGGGGAAGAAAAGAACAGTACTGGGGGTTAGGGGAGCCTAGAAGCCAGTGCACCTGGGCTGGGTGCTCAGGCGTGACCCCCTGACCTGGAAGTTGTCTGGGGGGACATAAGAAGGAGCTGCTGGGGGTTTCTGCAACAGGACTTACCTTCACCATTTGGCTGGGAAATCCTGGGGGGTGGTTTGCTGCCACTGCCGCTGCTGATCCTGCGGTGTTGCTCCAGTTGCTGCTACTTACCCCCACTGTCCATCTGCGGGGAAGAAAAGAACAGTACTGGGGGTTAGGGGAGCCTAGAAGCCAGTGCACCTGGGCTGGGTGCTCAGGCGTGACCCCCTGACCTGGAAGTTGTCCAGGGGGGCATAAGAAGGAGCTGCCGGGGGAGGGTTTGAGGGTTGTGAAAGGCTAGGGTGGGATAAGGAAGGGGGGTTGAAGTATGATGGTGAGAGTAGTTGGTGGTGGTGGTGAGGTTTCCCTGGCGCTGTCCCCTGGTGGCAGCAGGCGGGGGGCTTCGCCTGACGCCCAGTGGCAGGGGGAGGTCGGACGGAGAAGGGGAAATGTCTCTGATGTCGGCCCCTGGTGGCAGCAGGTGGGCCAATCAGAGGAGGGAGTTTTGGGGAAAGGGTTGGGGGGAGAGATGGGAATGGGATGGGAGAGGGAGAGGGTGGGGAAAAATGGGGAGGGAGACTCTGGAGAATCCTGGGTGGACAGTCAATGGGAGGGGGTCAGGATGGAGTGGACGGGGAGCGGCAATTGGGGTGGTTATGGGGCGGGGACGGTATGGTCCAAGGGGGCAGGTGGCTTGCACTCCTAGGGGACCGAGTTTCCTGGTGGAGATTAAGAGAGTCACCTCCCCATTGAGGGTGAGGGAGGAGCTGCTGCTGCTAAATGCAAGGTCCGTAGTAAATAAGGCTTCAGTAATCCAGGATTTGATCCTGGACTGGGTTGCAGACCGTGCATATATTACGGAGACCTGGATGGACGAGGAGGCGGGACCAATTTTGGCTGACCTTGTTCCAACCAGGTATGCCGTGCAGCACCAGCCCCGCACGGGGGGCCCAGGGTGGTGGTGTAGCTATTGTTTTTAGAGAGGAATGGCCAGTTAGGAGATATCCAGTTCAGGAGATTCCAAGGGTTGAGGCCTTCCATGTGGTGTTTGATTTGGCTGGGGGCAAGCTTGGGGTGCTGCTGGGGTGCCCTTCCTGCCCAGTGGCATCCCTTGCTGCTCTAGCGGAGCTGGCCTCAGAGGTGGCGCTGAACTCCTCCAGGACTTTGGTTCTGGGGGACTTCAATGCCCATGCCGATGCTGCCCTTGTGAGAGTGGAGCGAGAGTTCATGGCTGCCATGGCAACCATGGACTTGTCCCAGGTTGTTAACTGCCCGATCCATGTGGGGGGAGGGGCATACCCTCGACCTGGTCTTCTGTTCTGGCCTTGAGGCAGGTGATCCGTTAGTTGGGGAGGTGAAGGCTATACCCTTGTCATGGACGGATCATTATCTCCTACAGGCCAGTATCTCAGCACATCACCTCCAGAAAGGGAAACCCCCTTGGACTGGTTAGGTCGGTCCGCTCTCGGAGGCTGATGTAACCACGACGGTTCCAAGAGGCCCTGAGGGAGTTAACCTTAGACCCTGATGGTCACTCTGTTGGTGAGCTGGTCCAATATTGGAATACCCTGATGGGGGAGGCCATTGACAGGGTGGCTCTGAGATGTCCCCTGCCTGTGTCTCATCCCCGCAGGTCCCCTTGGTTTAGTGAGGGGCTGTGGTGTATGAAAAAGGCAGGCAGGCAACTAGAGTGACGCTGGTGTTGGACTCTGAATCCGATCAACTTCTCCATAGGACCCATTTGCGGTCCTATGTTGAGACTGTGAGGACAGCAAAGAAAGAGTTCTTTGCTGCCCTCATAGAATCTGCAAAGTCGTGTCCAGTGGAGCTGTTCCGGGTGGTGCGGGGGCCGGTCAGTCCGACCTCCCTCTGCCTGAATGGGAACTTGTCCCAGGCCCGCCGTGAGGAATTTGCCACCTACTTTGCAGACAAGATCGCTCGGATCAGAGTGACTTTGACACTGGATTAGGAACAGTGGGAGAAGAGTGTGAGGCTATGGAGGCCCCGTTTGGTCCATCTTCTTAGAATGAGTTTCAGGAAGTGACGCCAGCTGATGCAGTGGATGTCCTGGGGTCGGTCAGAGCCACTAGTTGCAAATTAGATCCATGACCATCCTGGTTGGTGAAAGCCTCCAGGGAGACTTTGGGGATGGTGCTGGTGAGGGTAGTCAGCGCGTCCTTCAGCAGGGGAGATTGTCACCCAGTCTCAAGGAGGCTGTGGTGTGCCCCCTGTTGAAGAAGTCATCTTTGGATGTGGACGCACTCGCCAGCTACCGACCTGTCTCTAATCTCCCCTTTATAGGGAAGATAATTGAACGGGCGGCGGCACAGCAGCTCCAGGGTCATCTGAATAGCATCCGTTTCCTCGACCCGTTTCAGTCTGGGTTCCACCCTGGCTATGGTACAGAGATGACCTCGGTGGCCTTGGTGTACGATCTCCGTCGGGAGATGGACACAGGACGTTCAACATTTCTGATCCTGCTAGATCTCTCATCCGCTTTTGATACTGTGGACCATGGGCTTCTGTGCGGGTGGTGTTGGGGGCTGAAACATCTAGCCCCCAGGCCTTAAACTGTGCTGTTCCACAGGGTTCAATTCTCTCTGCGCTACTGATTAATGTGTATATGCAGCCCTTGGGGGAGCTCATGAGAGGGTTTGGGGTGCAATGTCACCAATATGCTGATGATACACAGCTGTACCTCTCCTTTTCAACTGACCCAGGTCCTGCCATCTCAGTACTTTCCCAGTGTTTGGAGGCTGTGGCGGATTGGATGTGGCAGAGCAGACCGAGGCTCAATCCCAACAAGATGGAGGTAATGGTGGTCTACTACTCAAGTCAGTTATTTTGTGATTGTTAGCTGCCGTGAGCTGCTTTGGCAGAGGGGTGGGATATAAGTTATGAAAAATAAATAATGATATAATATAGCCTTTTCACTTATAAGAGTGCTACCAATTTTAATCCAGAAAAAAAGTTTGCCCTAGATATCAAAAGTTTGGGAAAGGCTAGGTTAAGGCATTCCCCTACCCCGTTCCAATGTGGCCCCATCTTCCCTCCCCCACTACACAGCATGCTGCTGTGACACATCACCATTCTCTGTGAGCAGAGTCACCCATGGACATATCAGGCTCAGTTTTGGATCAGACCTGATAGAGTCAGGCTTTGGTTGGGCTGGAGCTGAAATTTTCAGACCAAGCAAGGTTCCACTCTATCAAAATACTGGGGACCCTAATTAAAAAGTTGGGAGGGATGGAGTTATGGATTGCAGGGACCACTCGCAGCAAATACTTCAACAGGGACAAAAAATGAGAGATGAGAGAGCTAAACAATCTCCTTCCTAGTTTCTGTGATTAGTTTTAAATATCTGTTACTGATTTGTTTGTATAACAGTCAACATACAAACTGACTTGAGTAGAAGACTACTCCCAAGGAGGATGCTAGACTGGAAGAACTGGACCGTTACAGCTGATGACTGAGTTGAAGTACTGAAAGAGCCATGGGGTGGATTCAGGAGAGGAAAGATATGGGTTCTAATAGCCCAGGACTGAACTGAATCAGGAGAGCCATGTGGGGTTACAAGAAACGAGCTGTAGGAGATGCTGTCAGTCAGGATTTGAGTGGAGGGGGGGGGGCACTTGAGCTGAATTAGCAGGAGAGGTTGCAGGTCAGGATTGAGCTACGTGGGCAGAACTTTCTGGATTTAGATGAGGAGTAGCAGGGCTGGAGATGACCTGCAGGTCAGAGCTCTGATTCACTAGCAGAGCCAGGGATGGAGGTGGAACTAGAATTGGAATAGACAGATGTACAGCAAGAAGGGAGTAGTTGAAATGAGGTTGCAGGTTAGCACTGAATTGCATCAGCAGAGTTCTGTGGGAGAAAATGGCATGGCACCTGCGTAATCTATGCATGACTTGTCCCATCACCCTTATTTTCATAAGCACCAGATTATGAAGAGGGGGCAGGAAATGTCATCTGTGTGTTTCTTTCTGTCCTCCTTTTACTCTATTACTATGGAATGCATAAATTACTAAATGAAACTAACCGTACTTAAGTAACCACAGTCCTTCACTTGTTGTTACATATGCTCATTAAAATCAATAGTTACATTACTCTGGGGGAATGGAGCAATCAGTTCGGCCCTGTTGAGGAAGTTGTACCTTGTGACAGCTTTGGACTGTACGTGCTTGTGATAAATATGTTGCCTCTGAGCCAGAGTCGCTTTAGTGTACAGGGGCAGGACCCAGCCGAGACCTGCCACATATTCCACTATCAGATCAGCAGTGAAAGGGAGTCACTTCTCCCTTCCTGATAAATGCGGCTGCATGTTGAGGAAGGCAGTGGGAATAAAACATTAAACAACCTATATCTCCAATATCTCTCTGCAAAGCTTGGAGTCCAGGAGAGATCCTAATGTCTGCATGGGGGATTCTCTTACTGCACCTACCGGTGTCTGAAATTTTTGCCTCTAAGGACTATGCCAAATGGGAGGTCCAAACTCAGGAAAGAGACTGCGTGCATACACTTAACTTTAAGCACATAAATACAGTAGGAGCTGGGTCAACCAAACCCTCCACTCATACCTTTCAAACCTCTCAGTAAGGTTCTTTAATTTATGGTGAGTTTTTTTTCTCTCCATGTACATGTAAAAACATAATTTTGCTGTAGTCAAATTAGGTCATTAAGTTAAAATTATTATTGCATTATTATTATTTAATAATATAGCACCAGCAATATGCTGGCATTGAACAGTTGTGACCAGAGACAGGTCTCTGTTGAAAGGGCTTCCAGTCTCAGATGGACAAGGGAGGGGAGAGAGAGAAGGGGGAGGGGAACACAGGGAGAGCTGGGGATACATTCAAGAAGTTAAGAAGTTGCAGGTACACATGCTTACCTGAGTTATGGTGAAAGGAGGAGGATCCTGAAGGATAAGTCAGTATGAGGAGAAGCATTGGTGAGAAATCTGGGGGTGAGGAGCTAGGGAAAGCTTGGTGGAAGAGGAAGGTTTTTAGGAGGGACTTAAAGGTTGGGAGGAGAGCAGGAATTCAAGGCATAGGAGCAGCATGGAAAAAGGGGCAAAGGGAATAGCAGTGGGTAAGTAAAGGTGGTGACAGAGGAGCAGCAACTTTTGCCGGTAGGAACATAGGCTCTTTTCAAATGGGCGTATGTGTTTGTGGGGGTGTGCCACGGTGCGGGGGCAGCGCATGGGGGACAGTTACATGGGCACACACCCATCTCCCCCACTTTCGCTGGTTGCTCTGTGCGTGGGAGATAGGTAGAGATTTACGCAGGAGCGTGCACGCAGCCCCACACACCCATTGCAGTGTTTACACGGGACTCCCCCATGGAGACACCCACATGTGTATTGCGTGGGGGTTTCTCATGTAAAAAGGGCCATAGTGGGAAATGAGACAGAAAGACCAAGAGGAAGAAGGCCATGCAGAGCATCATATTTTTCAGCATTAGGTACAATGCCCATGCCCAATTCTGAAGTTCTACTGGATTCCCACTGACTTCACCTGGATGGTACAAGGGAAGAAGAATGCACAGGTTTCCAAACCTTGCTATTTTATTGCAAGAGTCTTGTGGTTTTTAGGGGTTTCTCAAAGCCTAGAATAATGAAGGTTATGATAAATTCTGAGATTTTCATCTTCTGTTTTTAAAAGAGTCAGATTTCTATCCTTCATGGTTTTAGAGAAAAAAATGAAAACACGACAGCTGTCTGTGTCCTGTAGGTTCAGAAACCAAGAGGCAAAAATTAAAATAAATCCAAGGCTATTCAAAAAAAGAAAAGAAACACCATGATTTTGGGAACCTGTCCTGTGATTTTCAAATATTTTAAATTGTCAGCCCTGCATGTGCTTAAGTGCTTTGCTAAACTAGAGGTTTTAAAAACTGGGTTTTGACTAAGTGGGATCACACCTTTGTGGATGGGGTCATAATCCTGCTTGATCTCTAATATACTTTGCATGTCTTCGTAATTGTCTGAAATCATGGGATTATATTTTAAGTCTCAAAATGCAGTTGCCGAGAAAAAAGTTTGGGAACCACTGTGATTGGGGGCAGAAAAACACAGGCAGAACAGAGAGAGAGAGAGAGAGAGAGAGAGAGAGAGCAGTAAACCTAGGGTATTTTCAGACATTACATGGCCATAGCTGTCAGGCTCCAGGGCTGGAGCCAGGGAAAGGGGAGGGGGAGTGGGTAGACAGGAGGGGAGGAACGAGGTGTAGGGAATCTGGGATGTCCCTTAGTACACACAGGGAAACCTCTCAGCCACTCTCCGATACCAAGGAGCTAGGGTGTTCAGCATGGATCTCAGCACTGCTGGTCTAAGGGCGTTTATAGACGAGTCCAAAAAGGCAGCTGATCCTTTGATCAGCCACCTTTCTTGGCGCTCGTCTACTTGCTGGGGCCGCTTTTTAATCCACGTCGGAGGGGGCAGGCGAGCCTGCCCCCTCCGACGCGGATTCCCGAAGTGCCGGCTTTACGTCACACTTCCTGGTTCTGCAGGCGAGTGCGCATGTGCAGAAGGGCACGCATGCGCACTCGCACTCTGCGCCGTGTCTGAACTGCAGACACGGCATGCAGAGACTGCGCTGGGGGAAAAGCCGGCATTTAGCGATCCCGCTTGTAAGCAGGATCGTCTATAAACGCCCTAAGAACGCCTACGGCTCATCATTGAAGTCAAGGGACAGGGAATCCAGAAGTGAGGGATCAAGGAACCAGAGGCAGGGAGCGAGGGATCAGGGGTAAGGAACACTGAACCAGGGGAAAGGGAACGAGGGATATGGGGTAAAGAACAAGGAAACAAAGGCAGGGGAGCGAGGGATCAGGGGTAAGGAACACTGAACCAGGGGAAAGGGAACGAGGGATATGGGGTAAAGAACAAGGAACCAAAGGCAGGGGAGCAAGGGATCAGGGGTAAGGAACACTGAACCAGGGGAAAGGGAACGAGGGATATGGGGTAAAGAACAAGGAACCAAAGGCAGGGGAGCAAGGGGTCAGAGGTAAGGAACACTGAACCAGGGGAAAGGGAACGAGGGATATGGGGTAAAGAACAAGGAACCAAAGGCAGGGGAGCAAGGGGTCAGGGGTAAGGAACAAGGAGCCAGGGGAAAGGGAGCGAGGGGCCAAGATTAGGGAGCGAGAAACCAAGGCTAGGGAGACAAGACTAGGGAGCAAGAAACCAAGACTAGGGGACAAGACTAGGGATTGAGAAAACAAAACTACGGAGCGAGGGAAACCTGAAGCAAGGGGAGGAGCGAGGGAAACCTGAAGCACAGGGGACCCTGGGAGCAAGGAGGGGAGGAACAAGGTGAGGGAGCCAAGGCAAGGGAGCAAAGAGAGGGCCAAGGCGAGGGGGCCAAGGCAAGGGAGCTTCTGGGAGCAAGGAACAAGGCGAGGGAGCCCTGGGATCGAGGGACAAGAATAAGGAGAAGTAGAACACAGAGACACCAGACTACACAGAAACTAGGAAGGAACAGGGAGACAGATACAGCAAACAATAGGGATTACTTACAGAAGGGCATTGAGGAAACAGGGAGACAGACTGACTAACCTGAAGACAAGGCAGGGTGTGAGGGGGAAACTGCACACAAAACTCACCACCACCAAACACTACTCCCAACAAAGACAAAGGGCAACAAGGTGTATCTAGAGACAGAACAAAGTGAGTGGGCCAAGCACAAGTCTAAGGGGAAGTGACTCAAAGCTCCACACCTGCCACCACCCTCAGCAGTCCTAAATACTCCACAGAGCCAATCAGACCATGGCAGGTGTGGCCAC
>QEPC01002777.1:586761-596989 GCA_003113815.1 Sphenodon punctatus
AGTCAAATGACTTCCCCCTCCCTGCTACATTTGGCCTTCCAGTGACCTGACAGAAGACCATGTTTTAGCCACCCGAACACAACCGAACGTGATTCGAATTGAACGAACTGTTCGGCCATTTCGTCGTTCGGTGTTCGGTTCCGTTCGGTGTGTTCGCCATTTTCGTCATTCGGTGTTCGGTTCCGTTCGGTGTGTTCGCCATTTCGGTGTTCGGTGTTCGGTGTTCGGTCCGTTCGGTGTGTTCATGTTCGTGTTCGTGTTCGGTTGTCCGAACAGGCCGAGTTTGGGCCGAACACCGAACTACCGAACCGCGTTCGCCCATCCCTAGTGCAGACACTGTGCAACCCTGCTGCAGTTTCAAGTTCAGCAGAATGGAAGAGTGGGAGCCCCGGATGAGATGCGGGGGCGGGATGCAAACGAGATCAAGAATTTTCTTGACATTTGTGCACTGCCAGAAGTAAGGCAGTCACTAATGGAGTCTGGACCTTCCTCGCCATTTTTTCTCAACACTGCCCCTATGACAACACTGCCCCAATGACAGGTATCCACGGGACCACCAGGAGTGCCTCGATCAGATTGCAGAGGTGAATCTCTTTGGGGAAATGGGGTACAGGGAATGTGAACCGACTCAAGGAGAGCTTGTTGCCCTATACGGGGTTTGGACACTCAAAAAAGTACAGACTGAGCACCCTCACAAGTGGGGATATTTTCCGCCTGCAGTGTATGGTAATGCTGAAGATGACAGAGAGGGGGTATAAGAGGCACATGTTTGACTGGTGGTTTTATAAGAACTGTGTGGGATTTCCAACACCAAATGCAGTGAGACCCTAATAAATCTGTGTGCTGCTTCCTGTCGGTACATCACTATGAGCTGTGTGGATGTGAGAAACCGGGTGACAACATACAAAGACTGATTGCTTTTGATTTCAGTTTTTACTTTTGTTTTCAATTTTCACTATAGGCATGCAATAAAGTATGCAATATGCTCAATAAAATCAGCATTATGTGCCTAGAAAAAGGTTATTGCGAGTCACCAAGTGCTCTCAGGTATAAAACCAGGTATGAAAATGTGGGGGTGGGAATAGCAGGCACTGGACCACATCCTGGAGTCAGATCCTGGAAGAAAGAAATAGCTGGTGTGGCTGCTTCTTCCATGGTTCGCTGTGGCTGTCACTTATGACAGGGAGTGGGATACTGAGAAGGGGGTGGGGGTGGAGCATGGCAGGAAAAATGCTTGCCTGTTTATTCGCCTGGTCATTATTATTATTATTATTATTAGCAAGCATTTATCTATATAAATGCTTGCTAATAATAATAATAATAATAATAATAATGGAAGAAGCAGCCACACCAGCTATTTCTTTCTTCCAGGATCTGACTCCAGATCCTGGTGTGTGAAAAAGCAATGTGCCTGGTGCTTTACGAAGTAATGGAATAGACATGTACAATCTGAGAGACAGATGGGGAGGGGGGAGACAAAGGAAGGGGAACAGAAGGAAAGACAAGGTGTAATATTAATGAAGATGTGAGGTCTCAGGTGCACGTGCTTGGCTTGGTTGGTTACATCGAGAATGATAGCTGGCTGGTCCATGTTGTGAGGATATGAGTCCACAGACCTCAGGTAACAGATTGTATTGAATGGAGTACCCTCTCAAGTTAGGAGAGGGAAGCGAGGAGTCAGAGAGGGAAGAGCAGAGCGGAAGAGGTGGATTTTGAGGAGGGATTTGAAGGTATGAAGGGAGGGAGTGAGGCAGATGTAGGCAGGGAGGGAGTTCCAGGCATGGGGGGCAGCTAGGGAGAAGAGATGAAGGTGGTTAGGGGAGCAGGGGAGGCGTGGGAGGGCGAGAGAGGGGACAGAGGAGGAGCGGAGTTCATGGACTGGCGTACGGAGGGAAATTAGCACAGAGAGGTAGGGGGGAGAAAGGTTGTGAAGAGCTTTATAGGTGGAGATTAGAAGTTTGTGCAGGATTTGTTCAGGGAAGGAGAGCCAGTGAAGACAGGAGCGGAGGGGCTGCACGTGGTTGAAGCGACGGGCGAGGTGGAAGACCCTGGCAGCAGAGTTTTGGATGGAGATAAGGGGAGAAAGGTGAAAGTGGGGGAGGCCAGTGAAAAGGAGGTTACAGTAATCAAGGCGAGAGATGACCAGGGTGTGAACAAGGGTTTTTGTAGAGGAGACAGAGAGAAAAGGGCAAATCTTAGCAATGTTATGGAGGGAGAAGATAGGATTTGGCAACAGAGTTGATGTAGGGTTTAAAAGAAATGGGTGAGTCAAAGACGAAGCCTATGGAGGGGGAGGGAGGGGTAAATGGGGGAGATTTGTGGGGTGGGGAATTTTGGGAATTGGAGGGTAGGGTTAGGGTTGGGGGGGTTAAATTATTTTAAAAGTGATGTTGGTTTTAATGTATTTTATTGTTTTATCGTATTGTTAGCCGCCCCGAGATGCCGTGGGCATGAGGGGGCGGCATAAAAATGCCAATAAATAAATAAATAAATAAATAAGCTACAGACTTGGGGGATGGGAAGGATGGTGACCCTGTTGATAAGGCTCGACAGGGAGGAGGGAGGGGAAGGATGAGGGGGGAAGATAAGGAGTTCAGTTTTAGCCATGTTGAGTTTGAGTTGACGTTGAGACATCCAGGTAGAGATGTCAAAGAGACAGTTGATGAGACGAGCTTGAACAGAGGGAGAGAGAGAGGGAGTAGAGAGATAGAGTTGAGTTTCATCAGCGTAGAGGTGATATTGGAAGCCATGGGAGGCAATGAGTTTGCCTAGGGACTGGGTATAGATAGAGAAGAGGAGAGGGCCAAGGACAGAGCCTTGGGGAACACCAACCGAGAGGGGAAGGGAGGAGAAGGAGGTGGAGTTGGCAAGAGACACACTGAAGGAGCCGTCAGAGAGGTAGGAGGAGAACCAGTCAGGGACAGAGTCACGGAAGCCAAGGGAGTGAAGTAAGTCCAGCAAGAGTGAGTGGTCAACAGTAAAGCAAGAGTGAGTGGTCCTGCTAAACTTGTGAGTGGAGGCTGCATACGAACTACATGGAAGGGGCTGCCCATTTATTAGGCTCTATATGCAGTAAGTGATGGCTGCATGGTCTGAGCCCTGACTCTAGTGGGCTATCGTCCCATTTGTTAACACTAAGAGTAAGGTGCTGCTTAATGCTTATCTAAGCGCTTCCCATAAAGCAAAGCACTCAATGAGGAGTCACCCATTTTGCATTCACACGGGGCATGGTGTATATTGATTTAATACATGCTGGGGACTAGAAATATTTTCTGGAGTTTAACCGACCTGCAACCAAAGGGCTCAGGATATCTGTGGAGACAAGTCTAGCTGCTCACAACATTGTTGCATCCCACTATTTCTCTTCATCATTGTTAGGGAAGGTCTCACGGTGACGTCTAGGTTAGACTGAAACCAAGCTGCTTCCCGTGGTAGGTTGGTGACAGTGAAGTCCCTAGCAGACATCACTCGAATGCTCAATTACTAGAGGAGAGTTGGGCAGTTATGCCAATGTTAGGTTTGGCCTCTGAAAGACCTCCTAGCTGAGGAGCAGTTCTGCATGTAGTCATGGGAGCCAGGAGGGGGAGACAAAGAGAGCCACTTGACCTCCTTGGACTTTGCCTGCCCCTGCCCCTTTGGAGTGCTGTGGCATCGCAGTACTTCACAGGGGGCATGACCATGTCAAAAAGGGACATGGCTATGTTGGAAAGGAGGCATGGCCACCCCAGTAAGCAGGCAGGGCAAGGGGGCTTTCCTGCCCCTTCCTGACATGACCATGAACCCATGGGAGCATTGGGATGTCATAGTGCTCTTCAGGGGGTGCAGCCACATCATCAAGTGGGTTGGAGAGCCTCTTTTCCCCATTCCTTTTTGATGTTGCATTGACCCCACTCCACCGATAAATGTTCAGGACAGTACCCTTGCGTGTAGCCCCCAGCAAAGCATTGAGTCTGGGATTAAGTTCATCCCTGTTCAGCAAAGCACTTAAGAACATAAATAAAGTAAACAATGCATTCAAGAGAGAAGGATGCAAGGCTATGACAGATGTGAAGACCTGCCGCAAACAATGGAGGTGTTGAAGCTCTAATCTCCAAGGATGGGGATGTTAAATAAATGTAAAGGCCACACCTGTATCCTCTTATTATTAACTGGCCTGTTGGTATTTGCATATGGAAAACAAATACCACAAGAATTCTGATTATAAGAATGGGATTGTGGGGGAAAAAACAAGTAAGGGCTCATAGAGTGGCACAAACCCACATTTTGATGTTGTGTGAAATCCGTATTATGACCCTTTCTAAATGAACTGTGGCAGAGGGAGTGGTCTATGGGAGCGGCGGGGTGTGTGTGGGGTACACATGGGCAGACACCAATTCCCCCACAAATCCCCACGCACGGCGCAACCGGCATTGTCGCCGGTTGCTCCATGCGTGGGGGGGGGGGGATGCGTGTGTCACGGGAGCATGCACCTCCACATTTAGATGGGATACTCCCCTGCGTGGATGATAGGTGTCCATGTGGGGGAGTGTCTTGCGTAAAAAGGGCCTATGCCCTATGCTCCTGGATGATCCTATGTTCTCTGCCAGTTGATGCAAAGAGTGGGCCACTGAAATGCAGGGAGTTCAGCAGCTGTGTGAATGTGTTGCTGCTGGACAAAGCAAACACAGATTAAGAAAGGGGTGTGAATGCACTCATACAGGCATCCCAGCTGCCTTTGTTCCCTAGAGTGCAATTCTGGCTGGAATCAGGAGAAGCAGAGGGAGCAATGAAAATAATGTTCAACTTTTCCAGTCATAATGAAGGCTCTGGCATTTGGGGACCTGAGATTTGTTGTTTTGATCGATACCAGTTTGCCTATCTCCCTACCTGTGACACTTGCTTAATGCTTTCAGGAGATACTGGCCATAAGGTCATCTCCCCTCTGAGCAGCCGGGGAAAGCACTGTATTCCTTCAGTTTGAAAATTAAACATTTGGACGCCAATGGCTGCTCCTCTGGCAGTTTCTGTTAATGATGAAGAATTACCTATTATGCTAGCATTGGGCCAGTTTGACAATTCCATTACATATTACTAATAGTGCTATTAGTGCCTGGTAGCTTATCATTATAGTGTGTGTGTGTGTGTGTGTGTGTGTGTGTAGTGGGGGCTGTAGAGGAAGGACATATGAAGAGAATGTGTGTCTGCATGTGCTGACTGTAGCCGCCCCTGCTTTCAGTGTCTCATGCCATCTGACAGTAAAACTGTGTTGACCGAGCATACAGCTGGGTAGAGTATTGCTATTGGTTTTCCACAAGAAGTGAGAGGAGGAGGCAGATTGGGAACACAGAGGCCAATCTATGATCATCCACGATAGTGATGTGCGAACAGGTCGCAGTTCGGTTGTTCTGTTCAGGGATCGGGTTCGGTAGCTCGGTTCGGTCGCCGAGTTCGGGTTCAGTCATTCGGTTCGGTTTGGGCGTTCGGAGATCGGTTTCAGTCTAGCTATCGCGTGGTTCCGTGATCATGTCGGAAGCTGGAAACTGGAAATTTGAGTGCGTGTGGAGCTTGTGTGGGGAGAGAGCATGTGTGTGTGACTGGCTGGCTGTGTGGTTCGTGTGTTTTGGCTGTTTGTGTGTTTGGTTTGGCTGTGGTTTTTTTGGCTGGTTGGTGAGTGTTGGTGGTGGGTGACTGTGTTTTGTTTGGCTTGTGCTTGCTTGAAAAAAAAAATGAAGAGGGTGAGGATCAATAGGAGGACCTGGGGGAAGGCCAAGGTGGCGGAGCCGGTGGAGGAGGAAGAGGTTCCTGCCACTGCTGCTGGACCTTCGGTGGTGGAGGAGGAGCAAAAGCCGGCTGGCACAGGAGGTGTTGCCAGTGCTGCCAGGTTTGTAAACTTTTTTTTTACTTTAAGGACAAGAAGAATACTACTATCCTTTAGAGCGAGGTCACTGGTATGTGGGTGGGTGCGTGGGTGGTGGGCAGTCAGGCACAAACAGTGGGCATCAGCGGGTGGCAGTGAATGTCTGCCACAGAGAGAGAGGGTACTGTAGTGTGTGGGGCTCTTCCAGCAGTCAGGCACAAGCACGAGCAGCACCACCACCCAAACATGTGCCATGCTAGCAAGGGTCTCCACTCTCCAGTTGCCATCCCTACACCCTCCCCAAATAAGGGCAGGATTTGCATGTGCCAGCCAGGGTCTTTCCAGTTGCCATCGCTAGTGCCCCAAAGAGGGCAGGATTTGCACATGCCAGCCAGGCTCCATTGCCATCCCACCCTAGCACCCAAAGAAGGGCAGGATTCATTGCATGTGCCAGCCAGGGTCTCTCCATTTGCCATCCCTAGCATCCCCTAGCACCCCAAGGAGGGCAGGATTTTCACATGCCAGAAAGGGTCTTTCCAGTTGCCATCGCTACTAGCACCCCAAGGAGGGAGGACTAGAGGCATCATCATAAATACATGATATTACTTAGGTGTTGTTTATGTGTCCGTGTTTCAGAGAGGGTAAGGATGAGGAATCCTCCAATGCCGGTACCAGAGGACAACACCAAGGCAGAGGTTGCCAGCAGTGCCACCCCCAGACAGTGGGCGTGGGCGGACAAGGTCCAATGTCTGGAGGTGGTATGATAAGGAGAATGGATTTGCCGTCTGCAAGGTAGGGCACGGGGGCTGCAACAACAGGGTATAAATTGCCCTATGACCTGTTAGGAACGGAAGTCCCCTGCAGAGAGAGACTGGCATTCACCCACTTGTGGAGACAGAATGCAGACAGGGCTTGACAAAGACCATTGGTCTGACGCAGGATGGCACTTCTTATGTTCCTTCCTATCTTTTATGTTCTTTAGGCATGCGGCAAAATATTTAAAAGGGCCAGGGAGGGGCCCACATCGGGCCTAATCTCCCACATAGAGAAGCTGCACGGGGAGAAGGTGGCTTGGCTGCAGGACTCTGGCGTGGCCGTGGAACTGGAGCATCAGCGCCTGTAGTGAAAAGATTGCGAGAAGACTCTTGTACACTGGTGGCGCCAGATTAGTGGGCATTTATACATCTTATTTTGGCCTGTATATGTTATAGAATCCATCTTGATTGACATGTGTGTAAAAGCATATAAGTTGAGAACGGGTAACTCAGTTCTCAGTGAGTGTATTTTATGTAAGCCTCTTTGGCAACTTTCTTGTATTATATAAATTGTTGTTTAAAAGGCCAAGGCCAAACTAGAACGGGAATGTGTGGAAGCTCTCTTATCAATGTTAGATAGGTCTACCACCGAGTTATGCTTTGTGTTGCACCATCTCATTGCCAAGTATGCCCATGGACGGAGGGCATTATATGTCGCCTTTTTTGACCTAAGGGAGGCTTTTGGCTCGGTGGATAGGCCTACCCTCTGGAAGAAGCTGTTGGAACTGCATATAGACAGAAGGTTACTGTCGCTGCTGGTATGCCTATATGTGGATGCATCAGTGAGAATTTGCTTCAACTCTCAAGGGCATCTTACACCCCCAATATGGGTGCGGGCTGGGGTCCTGCAGGGTTGTGTGATAGCACCGACCCTATTTAATGGGATTGCAGCACTCATGGCCAAGCGGAGATTTTTTCCACCCAAGGTGGCCACAAGAGTAGTGGGGGCGCTTTTGTATGCGGATGATGTGGCTTTGTTGTCACAAACCTGTATCGGTTTGATCAAGCAGATGGAAGCCTTCAGGGTGTTTTGCAGGTTAAATAAATTGACCACCAATTCCTCCAAATCAAAGGTAATGGTCTTTTCAACCAAATGGCATCAGTATACGTGGCGCCTAGAAGGGCAGGTAATCGAACAGGTGAATAGCTTCAAATATCTGGGACTGGTTTTCCATAAGGCAGGCTGGTGGGGGGAGCATTTACGACGAGCAGAAGCCGGGGCAAAAAAAGCCGCCCAGAATATCTTTCAGTTTTTCGTTAAGCTGGGAAGGCAGGCAATGAAACCAGCATTAAGGACTTTCAAGAGTAAAGTGTGGGCCCAAAATTTGTATGGAGCTGAAATTTGGGCCCCAGATTGTTCTAAAAAGCTAAATAGCACCCAGGCCAGGTTTTTACAGGCACTCCTGGCCAGCCCAAGAGGTACCCCATTTGCTGCCCTTAGAATTGAACTGGGACAGCATAGTTGGTATACTGATGTAATACTAAGAGCACTTAAATTCTGGTACAAGATGTGGCTGGGACAGTGTCCAGCCCTCCTGCAAAATATCAGGGAAGACTCATTTGTGAGCCCCTGGCAAGCTTGGGTGGGAAAGTATCTGGCCCAAATAGGGCTTCCAGTGGCCTACTTCGAGGACAAATCCCAGGCGGTGGCCTGGAAAGAAATTAGCCTTAGGGTAACTGATATAGAAAGAAAAAATGAGGTGGCTATGATTGCCCACTCTCCCCACATGCGATGATACTGCTTATGGATGCCGGAGGGTGAGTCTGTGGCACCCTATCTAGAAGTACAACAATCCATCAGGGGGAAGCAATTGACCTTCAGGGCACGGGCCAATGCGTTACCCACACGAGTTTACGAGGGATGGTTAGAGGGAATTCCCTTTTCTGACAGATTGTATCCATTTGACAATCAAACCGTGGAGACAGTGGGCCATGTTGTGATTTCTTGTCACCTCTACAATGCACCCAGCGGGTAGTATTTGGCTGATACCCTGGATAAATTAGTAGGGTGATCCAAGGCTGATAGCCTGGAGTATTTGCTAAGGAGTCCGAACCCCCAGGTTATTAGGAACTTGGGTTGTTTTCTGTGCCAGGCCATGTTGGCTCGGAAAAAGTTCCTTACTTTCCAACCTATTTCCGATTCTATGGATCTCTTGGCCTAGTTTAGTCGGGGGGCACCTGTTGGTAGGATGTCTATCTGCTGCGTATAAGAAGAGAAGGAATCTTCCACTGTACGGTTTTGTTTTGTCTGTTTAAATGTTTTACTGTGTCTGGGGTGCAAGCCAGCAATAACTAAGTTACGCGAACAAAAAAATATTTATTTATGTTACTGATGGGGAGCTAGAAAGGACCCAGGCCAGCTGCAACTCGTAAATCTAGCACATACGAAGTGGGTTGCATAGTGAATTACCTAATTGGTCACACATGCATATGATTGGCAAAGTGAGTGTGTAACACCAGAATACTATAAAGTACAGTGATTGAGGCAGATGCAGGTGCAGATGAACTTCACTGCTGGCTGCTTGGCACACGTGCTAGAGTGGGCGCAACGGAACCTGGGGTCCACCTGAGGATCCTCCCGCAGCTGTGATTGAAGTTTCCAGCGTGCACAAAGGGATGTGAGAGAGCTTGCTTTTACTGTTTGTATTTACTTTTATCTTTATGCTTTGTATATAATAAATCAGCCTTTTTGACCTCATTTTCATGAGTCATCACTGCACTGATCCAAAGAACACACAATTTCATTACAGTGCTAGAAGAAGGGGCATAAGGCAACCCAAAAAAAGACCCCACCAAAGCCCTTCCCTCTCCTCCAGCTCCGAGGTGGAGTCCCCTGGGCCCTGGGAGTCTGCAGCGGCAAGGACCTTTCAGGCCGAGGTGGAGAGGTCCACCTGGGACTTGGTGGCCAGCCTGCAGCAGCGAGCAGTCACCATGGAGAACCGACTGGTGGAACGGTTCCAGGTGGTCAAGGTACGGGAACAGAAGGTGGAGGCATATTTGCAGTACGTCTCAAAGTACGTCTCCGCTGAGATGGCCGACCTGGAACTCTTCCGCCAGTAGGTCTCCAAGTGGCAGATGGCCGTGGGAGGGGTCATTGACTATGCTGTCAAACATGGCTATCAAATGCTGGTGGGTGTGATGCCCCCTGCCCCTAGCTCTGGTGCACCCCTTTTGCCTTTCCCCCAAGTTCCAGGGAGCAGGCTCAAAGACTGAGTACTAGTTGATAAGTTTCCTTTCTAGTTTAAAATGTTTGATTTTTGTTTTATAATGTGGTTGTTGTTGTTGTTTGTTGTTTTGTTAATAAAAGTTATATTTGTTGTTATTGTTATGAACTTTGTTTGACCTGACCAATCTTTTATCCCTTTTTGTTGAAGTTCTGGCTGACAGGTGGCAGAATCTCATACAGCTTGTCGATCCCTACCAGCAGCACCTGGCACCACATGTAGCGTAGTTAAGGTATTAACCCAAAGATGTGCCAGGCAGAAGTAGGGTCTCAACTTGCAGACAGCCCCCCAAGAGGGGCAGGGCTTGTGTCTGTGTGGGTGTCCCAGAGAGAAAGAGAGACAGGCTCTTTTGG
>QEPC01002777.1:599182-612095 GCA_003113815.1 Sphenodon punctatus
GTCAATGTAGGGTTTAAAAGAAAGGGCTGAGTCAAAGATGAAGCCTAGGCTACGGGCTTGGGGGACAGGCAGGATGGTGACTCCATCAATAGTTATTGATAGTGAGGAAGGAGAGGAAGGATGAGGGGGGAAGATAAGGAGTTCAGTTTTATGGTTGGTGGGCAGGACAGGATACCCTTGGCTACTTTCGACAGGGCCGGCCACATGTTGGTCTTGCCAGCCCAGTAGGCCAAGGGATCGCTGCTAGGATCAATGCATGGCTCCTCCTCCAGGTATGTCTCCACGGCTGCTGAGGCGCCATCGTACTCCCTCTCGTAGCTCTGCCTGGGCACCACCTCCGCCACTGCCCTCAGCCACGATGCTTGCCCTATTGTTGTGGGGGACCCCATGCTCCCCAGAGTGGCCTGCACATAGGCCGAGCTGCTTCTGCTGCTGCCGGCAACAGGGGTGATGGTGCTGCTGGTGCTACCACTAGGGTTAGGGGCAGGGATAGATCCACCTGGCTGAGACGGGTGGCTGTTCCCACTCCCACCATCCCCAGGGGTGTCCTGCTGCATAGCACGTTCTGCCTGCCGGACCCTCTCCATCAGCGCATCCTTCCGGAGGGCATAGAGCGCTGTCCTTCTTCTGAGTGATTACACCCAGATTAAAACTTAGCACCATGTATGTATAATGAGAATTATTTTCCCCTATGTACATCACCTTGCACTTATCAACACTGAATTTTATTGCCCATTCACCTAGTTGTGCAAGATCCTTCAGTAGTTCCTCACAGTTTGCCTGGGTCTTAACAATAATTTGGTGTCATCTGCAAATTTAGCCACCTCACTCTTTACTCACTTTAGCATATTCATCAATGATCTAGAAAATAATACTGGTCCCAGTACCGATCAGGGGCATAGCTAAATTGGAGCGGGTTGAGGTGCAGGAAATGAATCCCCCCCACTCTGTTATTTCCCTCTCCCCTGCCCTACCTCCACTCACACACCCCAGCCAAGAACCTCACCAAGCCCACATCCCAAAGCTCCAGTCAGGATCCCCATTAAATTCCCTGCCTGCCCCACAAAGCTCTATTCAGCCCCATTGTTCTCTTGTTGCTATTCTAGTCTCTTCCCATGCTAATCCCCCTTCATATCATTCCACCTCACCTCTCTAATTTAATTCATACTCTGGGGCTTGATGACTCATTATTAATTATTAATTATTAATAATAATAATAATTATTATTATAAACATTTGTATAGCACCAGCCATGCACCTGGTGCTTTACAGAACAAAGATAAAGACCTGGTCCCTGTCTACGGCTTACAATCTAAAAAGACAAGGAGGGGGCAACAAGGAGAGGGGACAAAGGGAAGACAAGGGAGAAGCAAACAAACATGCAAGCGGCTGCGAAATCTCAGGTGCGCGTGCTTGGCTTGGTTACAGTTAGGCAGGAGTCTGCAGAGGAGGGCAGACTGTAAGTATTAGGGGAAAAACAACAAGCAGACATTGGGAAAGGTGGCACGGAAGAAGTGGGTCTTGAGGAGGGATTTGAAGGTGCGGAGGGAGGAGGCGAGGTGGATGTGGGTAGGGAGGGAGTTCCAGGCATGGGGGGCAGTGAGGGAGAAGGGATGAAGGCAGTTAGGGGAGCATAGGAGATGAGGGAGATTGAGGGAGGGGACAGAGGAGGAGCGGAGGGCACGTGCAGGAGTGCTTAAGGAGATTAGGACTGAGAGACAGGGGGAGCTTGGCTGTGAAGCGTTTTATAGGTGAATACCAGGAGTTTAAACTGGATGCGTTCGGGAAGGGGGAGCCAGTGGAGAGAGGAGAGGAGAGGCTGCACGTGGTCAAAGTGGAGGGCTGAGTGGATGACCTTGGCAGCAGAGTTTTGGATGGCGATAAGGGGGGACAGGTGAGAGTGAGGGAGGCCAGCGAGGTTGCAGTAGTCGAGGCGAGAAATGACCATGGCATGAACAAGGGTTTTGGTAGAGGAGATAGAGAGAAAAGGGCGGATTCAAGCGATGTTATGGAGGGCGAAGCGGTAGGACTTGGCAACAGAGTCAATGTAAGGGAGTCAATGTAAGGCTTAAAGGAAAGATGAGTGTCAAAGATGAAGTCCAAGCTACGGGCTTGGGGAACAGGATGGATGGTGACTCCATCGATGTGGATGAACAGGGAAGTGGGAGAGGAAGAGGAGGGAGGAAAGATAAGGAGTTCAGTCTTAGCCATGTTGAGCTTGAGCTGGTGTTGGGACATCCAGGCGGAGATGTCAATGAGACAGTTGATGAGGCGTGAGTGGACAGAAGGGGAGAGAGAGGGGGTAGAGAGGTAGAGCTGAGTGTCATCAGCGTAGAGATGATATTGGAAGCCGTGGGAGGCAATGAGTTTGCCAAGGGAAAGGGTGTAGATAAAGAAGAGGAGAGGGCCAAGGACACAGCCTTGGGGAACCCCAACTGAAAGGGGGAGGGATGAGGAGCTGGAACTGGGAAGAGGAACATTAAAGGAGCAGTCAGAGAGGTAGGAGGAGAACCATTCAAGGAAAGAGCTGCAGAAGCCCAAAGAGCGAAGCGAGTCAAGTAGAAGTGAGTGATTGACAGTGTCAAAGGCAGCAGAGAGGTCAAGGAGGACAAGAATGAAGTAGAGGTGCTTAGATTTAGCAACAAATAGATCACTGGTGATCTTGGCAAGGGCAGATTCCATGGAGTGAAGGGGGTGGAAGCCAGATTGGAGAGGGTCCAGGGAGGAGTTGGCAGAGAGGAGATCCAGGCAGCAGGAGTAGACACTACGTTCCAGAAGCTTAGAGGCAAAGAGAAGGAGGGAGACCAGCCGGTAACTAGAGGGGTTGGATGGGTCCAGGGTGGGCTTTTTGAGGATGGGAGAAATAGTGGCATGCTTGAAGGGAGAAGGGAAGGAGCCAGTGGTGAGGAAGAGATTAATGATATGTAAAAGAGGGGGGAAGACAACAGTGAGAGCAATAGAGTTCAGGAGGTGGGAGGGGATTGGGTCAAGAGGGCAGGTGGAGGGGTTTGAGGTTTTGAACTGGACTGTTACTAGAACCTCAAGATCACAATGGGTATTTTCAGAAGTTACGAGATCACAGTCAACCACAGTGAACCACGGTCAATTTTGCTGTGTGGCCAAAGCGCCCTGAACGTCTGTTTTGCAGCCGCCAGAAGTTCACCACAGCTGATTCCCACATGGGGTCAATTTCAACCATGCGCTCCCCGCGGGACGAGCTCCGAAAGCGTGGTCAAAGTTATTCCCGCCGGGAAACAACAAAAAGTAACGTCTGGATGGCAATCACCGGCTGGTATCAAAGAAAATGATTCCCAGATGGGGTCAAAGCACGCAGCGTTGCTGCCAGGCAACCGGCAACAACACAGACCATGGAGGGAGATTTAAAGGGCAATCAGCAGCAGGGAAACGTGGTGGGATGGAGGGAGGAGGAGGAGGAGAGAGGCGGGAGAGAGAGCGAGGGANTAGTGGAGGAAGTCAGGGTGGGAGGGGGATTTGCGCCAGAGGCGTTCAGCAGCTTGGGTGCAGGAGTGGAGGTAGCGGATGTTAGGGGTGAGCCAAGGACGGGGGTTTTGGGGTCGGACGGGGTGGGAGGAGACGGGGGCAAGAGAGTCAAGGGTTGAAGCAAGGGAGGTGTTAAGAGAAGATATGACAGAGTTTGGGGAAGAGGAGGAGAACACTGGGGGGAGGAGGGGGAGAGGGAGGAGGCGAAGTCAAGAGGGGTAATGGACTGCAAGTTGCAGAAAGGGCGCAGAGCGGGGGAAGAGGAGGGGGGTTGGTGGGAGAGGTTGAAGGAGGCAAGGAGGTGGTCAGATTTATGACAAGGATCAAAGGAGAGATCAGCAATGGAGCAGTTTCTGGAGAAGATGAGATTGAGGGAGTGGCCATCAGTGTGGGTGGGGGAATCGGTCCAGAGGTGGAGATCAAAGGAGGAGGTTAGGGAGAGAAAGCGGGAGATAGGGGACTTGTAAGGTGTGTCAATGTAGATGTTAAAGTCGCCAAGAATAAGAGTGGGGGTATCATCAGAGAGGAGGAAGGTTAGCCAGGATTCAAAGTCTGGGAGAAAAGAGGAGAGGGGGCCAGGGGGGGCGGTAGATGACAGCAACACGAAGGTGAAGGGGGGAGTATAGACACACAGAATGAGCCTCAAAGGAAGGGAAGGAGAGGGAGGGAGGAGAGGAAAGGGGTTGGAATCGACAGGGGTTGGCAAGGAGAAGGCCCACGCCACCACCCCGGTGGAAGGTCCTCATTACCTTCCTGTGTCATGTCAGCCATTCACTGTGGGTCCCTCCTTATTCTACTAAGTCAGTTGTCATTCCACCTGTTCCATCTGGTCTATTCCTTGTTATTTCACCTGCTCCCTATAGCCGCCTCTTCATTCTCACCATTCCTCATGGCCCTCCTTGTCATTCCACCTCAGCCCCTTTCATTATGCCCATTTCCTCTGGTTCCATTTGTTATTCCATCAGCGTTTCCTCATCATTCTCATTGTTAGTCCACCTGTTCTTATCCCCCCACATACACAACTTCCTCCCTGTCATTCTACCCACCTTCTTGTCATTCCACTTATTCCGCATGGGACTCTCTTGGTCATTCCATCTATTCCACCTGGCCTTTCTTTGTTGTTCCACCTGCTCTCCATGGCCACTTGTCATTCTACTTTCTTCTTTTTAACTTCATCCATTCCTGATGGCTCTCAGTTATCATTTCTTCCAGTCACTTGTCAACCCACCTGCTCTCCATGGCCTCCTCCCTGTCATTTCAAGTCTTTTGCCATTTCACCTGTTTCCCATTCTACTTGCATCACGTCACATGGCCCTTTTCTTGTAATTTCAACTCAATTTCCTCTTACTTTACTCATCTCTTCTGGCTCTCTATTTTTAATTCCTCCAGCTCCCAATCATTCTCTCATTGTCATTCCAGCCACTTCCTATGCAATTTTCCATCTTGTTCCAGCCAGACACTTGTCATTCCATTAACTCCATTTGGTCTTCCTTTGTTATGTACCCTGGAATCCTTTGTTTTTATTCCACCTCATCCCCTCTAGTTCACTGATGGTCATTCCACCAGCTCCCCATCATCATCTTATTGACATTTTTCCTTTCTCAGTGACACATTTCTTGTCATTCTACCTCATCTTTTCATTTATGCATATCTGACTCCTTCCTTGTCATTCTACTAACACCACATCATCCTTTTGTTTCCTTGTTATACACCTCCTCCTTGTCATCCATTGCCTTCTTATACACCTCCTCCCCTAGTGCTACTGCCTGTAATTACAACAGGGAGACTTTTCTCATTCCACTTGTTTCCCATGGTTCCTTCTGGGGTTGGGGAAAAACAATTTGGACTAAAGCTAAAGAGTTTCAAAGCAGAGTCTCCAGAAACATCTCTCCAAAAGTGGAAAAGACAGACCTGAAAGGCATACATCTCACTCTCGTCTCTTTCACTAGGGATAATCTTGAATGCACTCCCTGCACCACACCACATCCTGCACTCACACCACAGCGAGCCCCCCTGCCATTCCCGAGCACCTGCTCCCCGCAGACATGATGTGGGAGGGATTGTGTTTGGACACAGGGCAAACAAATATAATCTTGCGTAGTCAAAGCACCCGGGGTCTCAATGATCCTTCTCGTAAGTGTAGGCTCTTTCTATCCTCCCATGAAAGCTGGTCAGGGTCCCTAAAGCCCCTTACCAGAGCAGATGAGCCACAGAATAAAACTAATACTAGCCTGGGCAGGACAGAGCAGGCAGTCATGACTGGGGGAAAGGAGGCTCTGGCTGGAGCAGGCAGCTGGCAGAGAACGGAGCAGGCCATGTGAGCCAGGAGCCACTCCACCGGGCGCTGCTGGGTGAGGAGGGGTAACTCGGGCAGCAAAGCTTGGTGGGGTGGCCCTGGGGCAAGACAAGCAAGCAGGTGTCAAGGGGAGCTTGGGACCGGGCTGCTGCATACAGGAAGAAGAGGAGCAAGACTGAGGTGTGTGGTGAGAGGTGGACTCAGCAAGGTGCCTGAATCCAACTACAACACGAAGATGGGACCAGGACTAGAGTAGTGTGAGAACCCTGCAGGGTGGGGCCTGGGAGGGTTACGAAGCTGGCTCTGGCCCTACCTCTCCCCAGTTCTCTTGTTAGCAGTGAAGGGCGCTGGCTGCTGGTACCTAAACTGAAGGAGGCGTGGCTCTGGTGGCAGAAATGGGAGAGAGTCTGGACACAACCGATGCAGCTGCACCACAGCTTATGGGTCATTTAGGCTCACGGGCCCCAGTTCAGCTGTACCTGAAGTCCCTATTATAGCTGTGCCCCCGGCTGCAGGTGCTTCTGCTTCTGGTGCTTTCTCTCAGTCTCTGCCCGGCCTCACCTCAACAGGAGACACAGGATTTGTGCCCCCCTCCCCTGCTTGGGCCCTGGGACAAATGTCCCTCCTGTCCCTATGGTAGCTAGCTACACCCCTGGTACTGACCCTTGAACCATACCACTATCTGCCTTTCTCCAACTTGAAAAATGACCAAATGGTCATTCCTACCCTTTGTTTCCTATCTTTTAACCAGCTACCAGTCTATGACGGGACTCTTCCTGTCTTATCCCATGAAGGGCCGGCCTTTACAGAGGGTGACCTGGGGTGGCCACCCTGGGCCCCGCACTTTCTGAGGGCCCCGCAGTGGCCTCTATTTTCACCAGGACAGGTTGAGGGGGCACCACTCCCTCTTAGTGCAGCCCCAAACATGACCACCTTCAGGGTACTGCAGAGGTTGCCCCCAAGGGGTAGGGGCCACCAGGAACCCCACATTTATCTTCACCCTGGGCTCCGCAAATTCTAAGGCCGGCCTTGATCCCATGACTACTTAGTTTTCTCAAGAGTCTTCAGTGAGGGACCTTGTCAAATGAAAATTTGAAAATCCAAATATACTATACACAAGAGCAAAGAGTTCCAAAAGAGAAAACATATCTATACATTTTGGTTCCCTTTCTATTGCTGTCAAGATGCAGTAGAACCACAAGTCTTGAGACTAGAGCTGTTGTATCCTTGGCCCTTTGTTATCCTGTAACTGAGGAAAGAGCAAGGGAATATAAGAACTAGACTCTACAGGCTTGTTTCCCGAATCTGCTCTACTCTGAAAATCCCCAATTGGCTACTGCAGACTCAGTTCTTGATTGGCCTAAGGGGACTATATAGTTACCTTGGGCCAATCAAGAGCTGTAAGAACATGAGAAACTATTAGAGGCTGCCTGTAAAATGTGATAGCTACCAGGCACTATATGCCTCTAGTTTCCCGACTCTTCTGTCCTACCTAGCCGTGCTCCTGTGCCTACCCTGCCTCTGCCCTGCTTCCTGCCATCCCTGTTGCTTGTCCCCTCCCAGTACTTGCTTCAGCCCCCATCTTCCAGCCTCTGCTCCACTCCCTGCCTTCATCATCCCCCCAACCTTTGCCCTACCTTCTTGGGTTGACGTCTCAGCTCAGATGTCCTGGCTTGCTTCTTGTCACAACTCTCTGGATTTCCCTTCTGGCTTGTCTTATTGTCTCATTTACTGGTCCTGCCCTACTGGCCTGTTCCTTGACTCTGAGCTTGAATTGTCTGTCTTGGTTGACTGGTGCTCCTCACAGTTGTATTTAGAGAGGAGGAGTTCAACAAGCCAGAATCTTTAGACAGGTTCTTCAATTACGAGTATAAAGCAAAAATTATCTTAATTTGAGTAAATCATGTGACAGTTCACACACAAAGAGCAATGGGAAATGTAAAGTTATGTATCCCTTATATGAGGGATCCATTGGTGGGGGAGATATTAGCAGAGTCCTTGTTGTGGACAAATCATTACCTCTTCCAGACTGGTCTCCTGGGGCATGTTTATCCCCAGAAAGGTGCAGAGCCAGTTCAGTTGGTTGGTTCACCACCAGAGACTTATGGAACCGGAGAGGTTCCAGAATGCTCTTGGAGAATTATCCACCAATCTCGATGACCGTTCGTTTGATGACCTCGTGGCTTTCTGGAACACCTTGCTGATGGAGGCCATTGACCAAACAGCTCCTAAGCGTCCGCTCTCTGATCGCTGACACCACAGGTCCCCCTGGTTTATGGAGGATCTGCAGCAGATGAAGTGAGAAGGGCGGCAGTTAGAGTGATGGTGGCACTGCTCTCGTGCTGAAGTCGACCACGACCGATTGTGGTATAGAATTAGTTTACAAACCTATGCCATGGGTGTGCAGGTGGCAAAGAAGCAGTTCTTTGCTGCTCTCATAGCATCCGCAAAGTCGCATCCAGCTGAGCTTTTCCAGGGGGTGAGAAGGCTTGTCAGTTCGGCCTCGCTCCGCCTGGTACTGGAATTTTCCAGTGCTCACTGTGGCATGTTTGTCGACTTCTTTGTGGATAAAATTGCATGAATCCACCATGACTTCAATGCCACATTTGTAGCAGTAGGAGAACCAGAGGTAGTGGAAGCCCCATTTGGTCCTGTTTTATGGGATCAGTTTCGGTGGGTGTTTCCCGCCGATGCAGAGGATGTCTTTGGGGCAGTTAGAGCCACCAGTTGCGAACTGGACCCATGCCTATCCTGGCTGCTTAAGGCCAGCCGGGAGCCGTTGGAGCCGTTGGAGCCGTTGCTGACTGTGGTGGTCAATGCCTCCCTCAGGGAGGGCAGAGTGCCGAGCTGCCTCAAGGAGGTGGTGGTGTGGCCTTTGCTCAAGGAACCATCTTTAGATGTTGATGCCCTGGCCATTTATCAGCCAGTATTGAATGGGTGGTGGCTCAGCACCTTCAGGGGCATTTGGACTGCATCAGTTTTCTGGATCCCTCACAGTCTGGCTTTCATCCAGGTTTTGGCACTAAGACTGCACTTGTAGCCTTGGCTGATGACCTCCACCGTGAGTTGGACTAGGGTCGGTTGACCCTGCTGATCCTATTAGATGTCTTGGCTGCATTTGATATCGTTGACCATGAGCTGCTGCTGACCCGCGTATGGGATGAGCCGGGGTGCGCGGGATTGTTCTTTAATGGTTCCATTCCTTCCTGTCCGGAAGAACATAACGTGTGGTGCTGGGTGACTGAGTGACTGTTGTGACTGTTCATTGGTATGCTGACGACACCCAACTTTATCTCTCCTTTTCAACTGCTTACTGGATGTCTGGTGGCTGTGGGGGACTGGATGTAAGTGAGCCGTCTGAAGCTGAGTCCTGACAAGATGGAGGTGATGCTGGTGGGAAGGGCTGAGGGAGTGGTGTTGCCTGTCATTGACAGGGTCCGCCCCCCATTGGTCCCTCAAGTTTGGTATCTGGGGGTGCTCCTTTATTCACAGCTCCACCTGGATATCCAGGTAGAGACTGTGGTGAAGGGTGCATTCCATCAATTACATCTGGTGCGACTGCTTCGGCTATATGTCTTGGACTTCGATTTATCCACCATCATCCATGTTTTCTTTACCTCAAGACTGGACTACTGCAACATGCTCTATGTGGTCATGGGGTTACCCTTGTTGATGGTTCTGAGAATGCAGCTGGTGCAGAATGCGGCGGCCTGTCTCCTTACAGGAATCGGTCACTGTGAGCACATTATACCAGTGCTCCGTTCTTTGCACTGGCTGCCTATAGTCTTCTGGGCCTGATTCAAGGTGTTGGTTTTGACCTATAAAGCCCTAAACAGCTTGGGCCCTGCCTATCTGCAAGATCGCCTCACCCTCTGGGTCCTGGACCAGCCCCTGCATTTGGCTGGGGACGCCCTCTTTGAAGTCCCCCGGGTATCTCGGGTGGTGATGATGAGGGGGGCATTCTCGGTTGCCGTGCTGAGGCTGTGGAACTCCCTCTCGATGCAGGTCCTCCTGGCTCCAGACTGCCCCTCTTTCTGTAGACAGTGTAAGACCTGGCTGTTCTGCCAGGCTTTTGGTGAGGGAGACGGGTGTGGGATGGGGGTGGGTGGGTTTTTAGCTCTGCCATGGGATATGCTTTGTATTGTTTTTATATTTTTATTGTCACTGGTATTTTATTATTTATTGTTGTATTTCACTTATATTTTATGATTTTGTTTGTTGTGAGCTGCCCCAAGCTGCTGTGGCAGGAGGGGGCGGCCAAGAAATCTAACAGAATAAATAAATAAATTATCCTGAATAAGCAATCTGTAATATAGTTTATTGTTGAGGTTTTACTGTAATGTGCCTAAAAAACTTTTAACAAAAATGGAGAAACCAGCAATACAAAATGTAAGCCCTAGGGGCAGGGACCGTGTCTATTTTATTACTTTGTAAAGTGCCAGGTACACTGCTGGCGCTATATAAATGTTTGTTAATAATAATAATAATAATAATGTTGTGCATGCAATGCTGGCCCCTCTTTCATTACTGTGCATAAATCATACATGCACAAGCTCTGCAGTTACAGAGGGTTAATGTCATCTAATGATCTGATTACAAGAGAATCAGGATGGAGCTAAATTCCCTCCATCTCTGAACTCATCTAGAAAGATACCACCCCCTCTCCTGCATAGCCTTACAACCAAGTGCTTTTCAAATATCTGCAAGAAAGCCACCCATTTATATTGGTTAGCTTAGAGCTTAAGGGTTTGCCAGGTATGCTTATATAGCCAGGGTGGGTAACAGGGCAGAGTCCCTGTGGGCTAGTATGGCCTCTTTAAGAGACTGAGCTAGCGCTGGTAAGGAGCCTTGTCTAATGGTCAGGTTGCAGGTGCAGAAGGACTTTGGGAAGAGTGCCTGAGCAGAGGGCTAATTGGGTTCAGCTGCCAAAGGGTGTGGCAGAGGCAGCAACAGAGCCCAGAGGCTCTGAGAACAGCCCAGATGGAAAAGGACCTGGGAGCAAGCAGGAGCTGGATGTGAGCTCTGCAGCAAGGACTTGATATAGACTGTGAGTGTAGCACTAGCCAGCCAGGAGGCTTGATGCTGGGCTTGGCTAACAGACAGTGGTAATTAAGCCAACCAGAGGTAGGGACCTGGCTGGATAAAGACTATGGATGCTGAAGACATTGTTGGACTGTGTATATTGAGTAAAAGACACTGAGCTGAATCCCCAAGTTCAAGAGTGATTGTGTGAGCCTAGGGCTGGAGGTGAGATGCCTGGCCCAGTGGAATAATACTGATAGACTGTATAAGAGCCTGTGTGAGCACTGTAAAGATGGTGGAGGGCTAACAATAAACTGGTGGAGCTAATACCCATGGGAAAGTAACTCTGGGGCCACAGTCCTGTAAAGAATTACCACAGCAAAGCCTGACCATGCTAAAGTGGGATTCTTAAAATCACTTGGGATTGGCCTAACTCTGTTTCTGTCAGAATCAAAGTTCCACTGACTAGGGGTGCAATGAGTACTTCAGTTTGTATTCATGGGTAATATCTGCATTTTTGGGCATCCCATTGGGCACTTGGTGGGTTACTCAGATCCCTATCAGGTGCTAGGATGCCCGAGGGAAAAAAATCTGTCCTGGAAGTGGACTTTCCTCCTGGATTCTCTGGGACTTGCTTCCCAGGATGACTCACCTGCCTGACTGTTCCTTCTGGCTGTTGCTCCTCCTGACTGCTGCTCAGCTGAGCCAGATTCTTCCTGCTTTGCATGTGTGAGAGAGGAGTGAGGAGGCCCCTCCTGGTGCGCAAGTCTCAGCTTCCAGTTACAGAATTTTATTTATTTATCCAACATTTATAGCCCGCCCTCTCCTGCCCAATGGCAGCTTCGGGTGGCAAACAACACATAGTAAAAAGCATAATACAAAAATATAAAACACAATCTAATATAAAACATCAATTAAAAACCATAAAAACTGAGGCCCGAAGAAAAACAAATACCCCTTAACCCCTAAAAGAAAATCCCCACTTACCCACTACCCGTCCCCCCTCACCAAATGTCTGGTGAAACGGCCAGGTTTTGCATTGTCTACGGAAGGAGGGGAGATCTGGAGAGAGGAGAATCTCTACTGGGAGGGAGTTCCACAGCCACGGTAAGGCCACTGAGAACGCCCTCTTGAATGTCGCCACCCGGGAAACCCAAGGAATCTCCAAGAGGGCACCCCTGGTTGACCACAGGGGCCAATCTAGGACATGAGGAGTGAGGTGATCCTGCAAGTAAGTGGGGCCCAAGCCGTATAGGGATTTAAAGGTAATAATCAACACCTTGGACTGGGCCCAGAAGACTATAGACGGCCAGTGCAGAGAATGGAGCACAGGTGTTATGTGCTCCTGGCGGCCCGTCCCTGCCAGGAGGTGGGCCGCTGCGTTCTGCACCAGCTGTAGCCACCAAGGGTAGCCCCACTTATCTACTTTAAGCTGAAATCAATGGGTGTGCAGCATGCCACAGTCCCCACAGCAGGCGTGTACACAGGTTATGACTGTGACAAGCCCATTGATTTTCTGTCTGGAAGCTGGGGCTTGGCGCACCGGGAGAGGCTGCCTCACTCCCCCCTGCTCAGAAAAGAGGACTGGGAAGAACCTGGCTCAGCTGAACAGTAGCTGGGTGGAACAGCTGGGTGGGTGAGTCAGCCCAGGAAGCATGTGGCTATGGGTAGCCCATCAGGTTGTAGTGTGACTAAGTTGAGTCAGGTGCCCTAGCTTTGATGGGGTGCCTGTTTTTGTGGGTGCCCGGTTGCACCTCAGTCACTGACATAAAGCTTTATTCAAGTTTCTTGGTTCACCCATCACTCTTTCTCAAAATATGAGGGGACAGTCAATGAAATGAACAGGCAGCAGGTTTAATAAAATTAAAGGAGGCATTATTTTCACAAGGTTACAATTAATCTGTGGAACTCATTGCTAAGGGCTGTTGTGCAGGCAAACAGTATTACTATTATTATTATTATTATTATTAACAAACATTTATATAGGGCCAGCAGTGTACCTGGCACTTTACAAAGTAATAAAATAGACACGGTCCCTGCCCCTAGGGCTTACAATCTGAGAGACAGGAGCTGGGGGAGAGACATAGGAAGGGG
>QEPC01002777.1:612871-649178 GCA_003113815.1 Sphenodon punctatus
TTTTTTTAACAAAAATCCAGGCTGGGCAGGGTGGGTGGGGGGTGTCCCCCCTTCCACCCGCGCAGCCTGGGAGGGGGAGGGGGGAGGAATTAATTGTATTTCATTGATTTCAATGGGGACACAGTGCCCCATTGAAATCAATGAAATAAAACCGGTACCGGATACCGGATTTAATCCGAGAATCTGGTTCTTTGAGAACCGGAAACCGGTAAATCCGGTATCCGGTAATTGCCCCGGGGTCCCACCCCTAATGGCCAGTATAGCTAGGTTCAAATGAGGATTAGATCAGCTAACTGAGGATAGACCCATCAATGGCTGTTAGCTGTGCTGGTGAGGGGACAAGTCTTTTGACTGCTGGTGACTGTGGTGAATAGCAGGAAATGATCATTCTATATATGACCTGTGTTTTGTGCTTTTCCTCTGAAGCTTCCACTGGATGTTCTACTAGATGGAGCATCAGTCAGAACTGGTATGGCCATTAATATGTTCTTATCACGATCTGCCCTGGAAGAGGTAGAACACAACCTAAAGCCCCCCCTCCCATAGCCTGTTGTTCATCATAACTCCAAATGATATAAAATGGGATTCCTGAATGATACTGCAGTAATAATAATATCATCCCCCACAGCCATTACAGCATCTCTCTGCGTACAGAGAAAAGGCAGTCTCCTCAGGGTAATATGCTTCAGATATTGAACAGTGTATTTACCCAGGGCAAGGTCCTATTATCTCCATTCTAACTGGCTGATAGACAATCTGACAGCAAAGGAGGAAACTAGCTGTTCTACATGCCCGTAGCTTAAAGGGACCACACAACGTTAAAGAATTAGTGGTAAGGAGCGAGAAAATAGTGCACTGTTTTTTACCCTATCTCAAAATCCTAGAATAGGTGACATCAGGTGAAACTAACTGGCTGCAGATTAAAACAAATAAAAGGAAGTAATTTTTCACTCAATTTACAATTAACTTGTGGAACTCATTGCCAGTGGATGCTGTAAAGACCAGTAGCATAACTGGGTTCAAAAAAAGGAGTGAATGAGTCCTAGAGGACAGCCCCATAAATGGCTATTCAATCAATCAATCAATCAGTAGTGGTTTGTTATTTTAACAACAGGTTGTAACAAAATACAAATAAAATTAACACAAAAGCAGAAATTTAGTACAAAACAAAAGAGACAAAGCAATAAACGGTGTCAAATAAAATATAACAAAGCATAGGTCTTGCTCATAAGCAGAGCCAAGGGCTTGACTGGGCCTGAACCCTGAAATTAATATTTAAATAAGATTCAATTACGTAAAAAATCCCCAGTAGCATAGATCTTGCTCCTAAACAGAGCGTAACCCTTCCAAACCCCTGAAATTAATGCTTATACAAGATTCAGTTACATGAAATCCCCAATGACATGACATAGGTCTTGCTCCTGAGCGGAGCGTAGGTTTGACCAGGCCACCTAGCCCCTGAAATTAGTACTTAAACAAGATTCTGAAAATTCCCCAGAAGCAATAAATGGGGGGGAGGGGGGGATGAAATCTCTGGCTGTAGGGGACTGGGACTGAATAGCAGAAAATGGATGATTCCATTATGACCTGTTGTGCACTTCTCTGAAGCAACCAAAGCTGCCACAGTCAGAGACAGGATGCTGGGCTAGATGAGCCATTGGTCTGACGCTGTATGGCACTTACATTCTTAAATTATTTATTTATTTATTTATTTATTTTATAAATTTCTACCCCGCCCCTCCTGTAAACAGCTCGGGGCGGCTTCCAACAGTAAAAATACAATACATAAAAACAATTTAAAACTATCAATAACAATCATATATAAAATTATTAAAAACAGGGCCCGGGACTTCCATTTAAACACAAAATAAGGTAGGGGAGCTAAAAGCCTTATCCCACCCTCCCATCCTCCCCAAAGGCCTGGGTGAACAGCCAGGTTTTACAATTTTGCTGGAATATCAGCAGACTTGGGGCCAGGCGGGCTTCCTCCGGAAGGGAGTTCCAGAGGCGCAGCCCGGCCACCGAGAACGCCCTCTCCATTGTGGCCCCCTGTTTAACATGGGGGACCTCCAGGAAGGCATCCCCAGCAGACCGAAGGAGCCGCTCTGGGGCGCGGAGGGCAAGGCGGTCCCTGAGGTATGAGGGGCCCAGACCGTGAAGGGCTTTGTAGATCAACACCAAAACCTTGAATTTTGGTGATCAACACCAAAAATTATAGTAGATTAATTTCTATGCAGTTCTTCACATACTATTTTATTGTAAGAAAATGAGGGGGTTTTATTTCTGTTTCTGAGATGATTCCTCTCCCTTGCTCTCTCCCATCCGAGCTCCCTTGCTTTTGAGTCATCTGCAGAAGACCTGATTGGAAATAGCATATGCAAGAAAACAGGCATTTTTTTTTTTTGTCTCTTGAAAAATGGAGCGCCACCTTTGCACAAATATTGGTGACTGTTCTACATCCAAGCAACCCTCCTAACTTCAAATCAATTTGTACTTTGCTAAGCTATTGTATTCAGTGTCATCTTATGACAGAACACTAACTTTCCCCCTTCGAGGCCATTTATATCTGTCCCTTTGTAAGGTCAGTGAAAATCACTGTTCTTGGCCCCCCCTCCTACCTCAGGGTAATCCATCTCGAAAAGGGAATGATGAGGTGGTGTTATGTGTGGCATGCCTTCTTAAAATGTCTCCAGCAACATTGAGAAAATCCCTGATAAGCTAAGAAATATTTTCAAAGATATTGCGAAAGTCAAGCAGGAAAGCAATCAAGGGAGAGCTGGGAGTTTATATTCTGGAAATGTCCCCTCTTCTTGAATCTATTTACAGAAATCTTCCACTGTTACTGAGGGGGAAAAAAATTAATAATAATCTTAACAGGCTCCCAAGTGGCAGTTGGCCATGAGTCTGAATTGGAAGGACAATTTATCTCCACAGCCACTTTGAAGCCTTTTAGCCTGGGGGAGATCTCTTGTCTAATTAAATTAATTGAATGCATCTGTAGTTCGGGTACTTCAGCTGAAGTTCAGCTTTACCCATATTTAAAAGTTGCAACTTATCATCCAAAACATCAAATGCCAACACACACAGTGGTACATACACATGCACACACACTGAACACAAAGCCTGACCATGGAAGTAAACCATGCACACACATACACAGCTTTATGTTCTAGTACCTATGCATATTCACATGCCACAGTACATACTGACACACACACAGAAGCATACAGTATATAGACTCGCATCAGCAGGCATGCAGTCATATACTTTTTCACTCAATGTACAATAAACTTGTAGAACTTGTTGCCAGAGGATGTTAAGGTCAATAGTGTAGTTGGGTTTAAACAAGGATCGGATAATTTCTTACAGGATACGTTATAAATAGCTATTGGTCAAGTTGGCTAGCGGAACATAACCTCTGACTGGCAGGAGTTGGGAGTAAATAACAGGTAATGGATCACTTCATTATAACTGGTTGTGTACTTCTGTGAAATGACGAAAGGTGGGCATGGGCAGTGTTGAAGATAGGATGCTGGACTGATGGACCATTGGTCTGACTCAGTATGGCACTTTTTAATATTCTTATCTTACCCATGTATATAATGACCTGTACACATACACACACAACTCAAACGTATTCACAACCTTCTGCCACAGTCATGTATCCCTCTCAGACGTGTTTCTAAGTTCACTATTATTTGAACCACTTCTACGCTTTTCCAATTTCACTGCCAATGTGCAGAGAATCAGATTCTGAGCACTCAGGTACATTGACACAGCTTATTTACTAATGGAGAGAAACCATCCTAGGGTCCTTTGTCGTGGCTCCTTTATTCTCCTGCTACAGTGGGGTCCATTTGTTCAGAGCTTCTATGGGCCCTTTCACACTATGTTTTGTTAGTACCAAACCTGGAGTGGTACCCATGTGATGTCCCTGGCATTCCCACAGCCAGGGTTTCAAATGTCCATTTGATTGCATGGTTATTGCATGTGCTTAAAGGCTACTCTTGTGGCATTGTCCACTAACGTATTTCCAAATGATGTCCTGAATTTTGTATTTCCAAATGATATCCTACATTTACCTGAATTTTGCAAAAGGCAGCGGATTGTGGGACTGGGCATGGTTTGTCTGTCTCTTCCATTTCCCCTTCCATTCTGCCATGGCACCACCTTTTCAGAAGTTTAACCTTCTGTAGTACCACTGCCTTGCAACCTCATCCCCATGGTGACTCAGCCCCAAGCAATGCTCATCACACAGCAGATCACAAAGAACTGGCTGTAACCCAAAGGACAGGTGATTACGTTCCTTGTATGGTCAGAATTTCAAGCTTCTGGTGCTTCTGGGACTGAATTGGACTTACTAACTGGAACAGAGCAACGTGAAGCTGAAGACCAAAGTATACTTCCAATCCATTACTGAATGCCATATGGAGTGCTTTGTTGTACTGAGAAATAATGCCAGATGAGATTCATGTCGTGTTAGAGCTGGGGATGGAGAAATGTTGGCTGGCGACATCAGACAGCCAATCAGGGGGCTCAAAATGTGGGGAAATAATAATAAAAAAGAAAGGTGAAGTGGGGCAGATAGATTTAGACAAGGGAATAGTATCCAGCTGAGGTGCTACCAGCTAAACTGAGCTGTCTCAAAGGAGCTATCTTTGGTGAGAAACAGCTGCTGGACTCTGTGCTGCTGAGGACTGGTGTGATTGAGGAAGCGCCTCAAAGCACTTGCAGTTGCTGAGGGTCTGTTTGTTATTGGGTGCTGTGCTGGTGAGGAACAATAAGTGGGACTATCTAGTAGAGAGTGGGAAAGACTGGATGCAGGGGGAGAGTATAATTCTTTGGGTTAGTGAGAGGACACATCATTTACTGTTATATAACTCCCACTAACTAACAGGGAGCTGAACCAAAACCAAACCTGAGAGTTTTTCTCAGTGACTTGGGACTGAACCTGAAATGAAAATTTGTCACATCAAACCCAAACTCGAATGGAGTACCCCATACCTCCAAGAACTGCTAAGGGAGAGTGTTTTCAGAAAAAGAACAGGGATGGGAATTGAAGCCCCACCCATCACTGCCCTGCAGAATCAGACCAGGAGGCTCAAACCTAGGTAGTACTCTGTATGTTGTATTCAGCAGAGGAGATATGGGGGATGGGTTGAACAGATAGGAATGTGTTCAGTGGATTCTGTGCGGGGGACATCTCATCCTGGTTCACCCAGCAAGGAAAGTCCATGGAGGGCTGGCAGGTCTTCATGTCCGGCAGGTTTCCATGTTCATCAGATCTCTGGACTGTCTCCTGAGATTGCCAGAGTACTTGCCAGCCTTGTGATGTGAATTGTTATGACATGAACAAATGGACTGAAATCCACCAAAGGCATTTCTTATTTCCAGTGGCTGTCGGAGAGAAACACCACTGACTCAAGTTGGTTTTGAACAAGCAATCTATCAAGTGGAAAGCCCTGTGGTCTATTCCCAGCACCCTAAAAGCTCCTATGTTGATTTTTCTACTATGAAATCAATCAAATATTCTTGAATAACTTCCCAAGACAGTTGAGTGGGACACCATGATAAGAGGTGTCCAAGACACCTTGGAGTTCACTGTAGAGGGCAATCCTGCTCTAATGCAGGAGCGGGATAGCCTAGGTAACCCCAAAAGATGCTTATCAGCCTGATAGAGCATCTAAAGAATGCTACACAAGTTTCCTCTGTGGCAGGATCCACCCTGCCACAGACCATTTTTATACATTCTCTTTTGAGCAGATTATCTGATTTTGTGCATGGCTCCTGGATATCACTGCTGTAGGATGATGTAGGCACTGATGTAGGCTCTTGCCACTAGGTGATGCTGCCTTAAGGCTGCACTCTGCGTGTGATAGCTTGGACATTTTGGGGAATTAGCTAAATCCCTGGGTCAGATTATGCTGCCTTGGTTCCACCCTCAGCACTAGGGACAGCTCCTAGCATGAGTCTGACAGTTTATAGCAAATTGCCAGAGTTTCAAAGCCAGCTACTTTTAGAGCCCCAGGAGGAGGTGAGACTGATGGACAGGTTAATCTTAAAGGAGTCCATCTGCTCCATCACACCTACCTACAGTGCTGAAGTAGCTTACTTCAGCAGGGGTGCTGCATTATGTAGCAAGCTAGAAGCCAGCCTCCTCTTGAAGAGATGCAGATTTTCTACATCGAGATTAGTAGAATCATAAAATTGCAATGCTGGAACAAACCTCCTCAAGGGTCGCCCAGTCTAACCTCCCGCTGCAAGGCAGGATATAGATTTGTACTTATTTGCTGAAAGCTCTCCACAATGGGGAGATCCCAAGAGGCTTTATCACCTGGCAGCCTCTCTCCCATGGAAGAACAGAGGTGCTTTATCCTGCAAGCACGTAAATTAGTTACGCTTCCTTCAATTTCAGGAGCGAATAGTGATCTTCAGAGAGAGAGAATCTGATTTTTTTTTGTAAAGGGACCTCAAAATGGCAACACCTTTGTGTCTACCATTATCAGAATTGTTATATAGGGTCAAACCAGTCTTTGACCATAGCTAGCACAGAGGTTTCTGAGGAGAATGTTTGTAGGTGTTACTGATGGGCCCTGTTTCAAAGCCCCATGAAAATAACTACTATCTTTCCACTTGGTTTTTGGTGTGGGCCCTAATGCAGTCCAGTAGTTGGGTGGCATCAACTGAGCCACCAATGTCTGTGTCTGAATGAGAACCCACTTCTCCCAACCAGGTCTATTGTCTGCAAAGTGCCTTAGCATCCTCTGAAAGGAAAGGTATACTATAAAGGGAAGTTATTGTCATTCTAGGGTTTGGCAAACAGGGAGGGAGGGGCTCAAATGCAATGCAGACAAAAGAGGCTTGTAAAAAGGAAACATGTGGCTCTTATTGGATTTGCTATTCCCCTGACTTTAATTCATTCCCAGTGTGTGGTGCAGAAGTGCTGCTGTTACCATGCTTGTTAGGTTCCTCCCCCCCTCATTTAAATAAGCTTCACCCTCTATCCCCCCTTCCTTCTACACTGCATACTTGTTTAACAAGCTTGTGCTTTTCCTAGGCCTTGTTGAAATGCATGTCCCCCCACCCACTGCCCCTCCATCTCAACCAATGCTACTGTTAAAGTCAATTAAAAAACAGCTCCATTCCATTTCTGTATTCCTTTGCGCTGGAGTAGTTAATCATATGGCAGATCAATACAGATTCTAGTTCAGCCTCCTCTGCTCAGCTGGGGTGAAAAGGCCATTAGCAGAGATGGGATTATAGAGGCTCTCTCCCCCTGTGTGTGTGTAAATTTGCTAAGATTAGCCTGAGTTGATGCTTTCTTTGCAGCTGGCAAAGCTCCAGCTAATTATTTTTCTTTTCTCTTTGCTTTCTTTAAAACATAACAAACCAACAAAAATATTGGCTGTAAGACTTTTCTATTATTCAATCATCTATTTAGAGCAAAGATCCTCTTCCCTTGACAGCGTCTAAGCTGCAGGAGGGTTACATTGGGTGTTACCAAACGTAACGGTGAACTGCTTAGGCCCATAGGTCCCCATCACATTTGTTGGAGCTATGGTCGGCACAGTGGTAGGCTTACCCAGGCACTTGCAGGGGGCCCAAAGCTTCAGGGGGGCTCATCGGCCTCGGAGGGGGGGCGGGGGCCGTGACCAATTTCCAAACCTGGACTGGGTGGGCTGTTTGTTCATGCCACTGCTGTGCCACTTGCAGGAGCCTCAGAGGGGAAACTCAGTGAACAGAAAGGTTCTTCGAGATGGCTCAGAATGTTCTCACAACTGGGTGTTGTGAGAATGTGAGGATCCACTCGAAGATGAACTGTGCATGTGCAAGTGAGCTTGGGGGCTCGGGGGGGGGGAGTGAGTCATGGGGATGGATGGTATTGGGCACAGGGCGAGAGGGATTTTAGGGGGGTTCTGGGGAGTGAAGCATGGGGACAGAGGGCGCTGTTTGGGGGTACTGTGGTCTACAGAGTGAGTGAGGTATGGGCAAAAGGGCCCCCGCCTCATAATTCCCAAGGTCCCACAAAACCTGGAGCCGGCCCTGGTTGAAGCCCTGCCAGCTTTTCACCTGGGATTTCTCCTGGGTGTGGTAGCAACTAGCCTGGGCTGTGATCTCTGAGACCTTTGGCATCACAGCCCGGGCTACTGTCTGCCTGGTTGGGCCAGAGCAGGTTTGTTATAGCCCACTGTGGCCTGGTCCGCCATGGTGGGTGTCAGGTGCTGGATGCAGTGTGGGGGTGACCGGCAGCTCCTGCTCTCCCCAACAGTCAGCATGTTTGTTGACTGGCCAGACCCGATTCTGACTGTGTTACTAGCAGCTTCCCTGTGCGGATCATGTTGTGACGGCAGCGCTCCACTGTCACTTCTGTTAACACCCAGCGATGCATGCTTTCACAGCAGACACATGATGCACACCAGCTCCCCCTGGAGATGAACATGGAATCAAAGCCCCCGTCGCCGCCAAAATGGCGGCGACGGGCCATTGTCGGGACCCTCCCCCCCTCCTTCACTTACCAAGGAGGCGCGGGAAACAAACAGCTGGGCTGGCTGAGAGAGCCCTGTTAGCAGAGCTCTCTCTGTGCAGGTCGCTTTGCGACTGCCCGACGCGCAGGCGCATAGCACAGCGCGGGGCTTGGGGCTCCTCCCCTTTAGAAGGGAGGATCCCCTGTGCCGCGTGAGAGCGGCAGACAGGGCTAAGGGAGCAAAGAAGCAGCAGCAGAGGCACTAGGCTGCTGCTTCAAGGCAGGGAATTTAGCTGGAGATAATGGGCAGGACTAAGAAGAAAGGGGATGGGGGTAAGAAAGGTAAAAGCGGGGTTGGCGGCCACCTCTCCCGTGAAGAAAGAGGGGAGGAGAGTGGAGGAGCCACCCCAACAGGGTGCCCTACCCCCGGGGAAATACTGCATAGGCTCCAGTGCTGCAAGGCACAGATAAGGGAGAGGGATCAGGCTAGAAGCGGAGAAGACAATGCAGGACCAACTGTGGACACGGAGGAGGTGAGTGAGAGGGGCAGGGCAGTGAACCTGCCCCTAGCAAGTGAATGCCACGAAGGGAGCCCCCAGGAGAGCCACAATAGGAGCAGGGGGGGGAGGGTGATCATTCCCCCAATGAGATACAGGGATGAAACAGGGGGATTGGAGCCCAGCCCCACCACCCCAGACACACAAGGGGAAACGCGAGGTTGGCAGGAGGAATTGCCGGCCGCATCTCCCGCGGAGGATGCCCAGGCGGGAAGCCGTCAGGGAGAAGGGCAAGACGGAGAAGGTGTACCTTCAGGACTGGGCCCATTGTTAGAGGCCATGTATGAGGCTGGTGCACGTGAAGCCCATAATAGCAATGTGGCCGGTGTGGGTGACCCTTTGGGGGTCCCGGGCCTGGTGGAACATCAACTGAGGGGATACAACCGAGCCACGCATGGAGCTCAGCCGCTCGAGACTGGAACAGGCAGGTCCAGAGCGCGTGGAGGGGAAGGGGTTTCTCCTTTGTCTGTGCAGGGGGACGCGCCACCAGCCAGGAGGAGACGGATCGAGGAACCCAGGGCAGAAGGACAGCCTACATATGAAGAGTTGTGGCAAAGAGTGCAAGAGCTGGAGAAGGAGATAGAAAGGGGCAGACGAACGGCAGTTCAGCCCAGGGAATCGGCAGGCTCCATGGATCAAGGTGGAGTAATAGAACAAGGGCCACGGGCTGGGATCCCGGGCAGGATGGGTCACGGGGCAACCGAGGGCCCGATCTTGCCCCCAAGCACACCAGTAGGAGATACGGTGGGAGGCAATAGAGGGGATAAACATAGTAAGCCCCCCGTTCCCCATGGCCCGCGATGGATGCGGTTAGAGGGAGAATGGGTGTGGGTTACACCGGCCCCCCCACCCCCCACAGAGGCTCACCAACCAGCTAGGGCAAGGAATGCGCCAGGGTCAGAAGTGGGAGGAACAATACCAGAGGGAGATGAGAGCCCCCCGGCAATATTAAATGTTAGAGCAGAGGGGACCCCTGCCCCACAGAAACGCCCCCCACCTCCACCAGGGGGGGCCCACAGCAGTGTGGGGGCCCCTTTTGGTGAACATCTACTGCCGGCCACAAAAGAGAAGATCTGGAAGGGCGAATACGTAGACGTGTTCGCCCTGATGTTTAGTGATCCCATACTGGATCACACGGAGAAAGAGGATGAGAAGGACAAAGAGAAGTTCCGCCGCCCCAAAGCGGACAGGAACTGGGCGAACTGGACATCATCGTTCGCCGTGTACATGGGAGTGGTATTGCAGGCCGACCCAGGGCGGGGATTAGAGCTCCACAAGTATGTGGACATAGTGCGTAGGGCATACACAACAGGTCCCCCAGGGGCATGGTTAAGGTATGACGAGGCGTTTAGGCACAGGGCCGCCTTGAACCCGGCCTTGCGCTGGGACACCCATGCAATCGATTTATGGCTCGAATGCATGGTGGACGCTACCAGGGTGCCATTGTCCGAGAGCGGACATGCATTGATAAAAGGGGGTGTAGCGGCAGCCAATGATCTTTTTCGAGGAGAAGGAAAAAAGAACACCCAAGCGGCACAGGGATATTGCTGGGAATATAGCCGGGGGTCACGATGCAATAGGAGCTCATGTAAATTTCGGCACGGATGTGCGGCGTGTGGTGGGGGACATTCAGTCACTAACTGCTTTAAACTCAGGCAGAGAAGTGAAAAGGGCAAGTTTCCACAGGGCGGTAGCTCCAACAAGGGGGGCCCAGGGCAGCCTGGCAGCGCCCGATCTACGCAGGGGGCCTACCCCAGTCAGAATTGATCGACTGGAGCGGGCCCTGTATCCACATCCGGACCGACAAGAAGTGGCATACATAGTAGAGGGATTTAAAAAAGGATTCAGGATACCCGCTGCACAAGTGAATCCCGTGGTGGCAGCCCGTAATCTAAAGTCCACAATAGGGATGGAACAGATAGTAAGGACCAAAATAGCGAAGGAAGTAAAGGAGGGGAGGGTAGCTGGCCCCTTTGAATCCCCCCCCATACCGAATCTGTTCATTTCTCCCCTAGGAGTAGTTCCAAAAAAGACAGTAGGAGAATTTCGCCTCATTCATCACTTGTCCCATCCGAGAGGTAGATCCGTGAATGATGCCATTCCAAAGGAACTTACCACGATCAAATACGCATCTTTTGATGTGGCAGTGGATAAGGCTAGACGGATGGGACGAGGGGCATGGATGGCGAAATGTGACGTGAAATCGGCTTTTCGATTGTTACCCGTGCACCCAGAGAGTTTTCATCTGCTAGGTTTTCAGTACGAGGGCCAGTACTATTTTGACCAGGCCATGCCGATGGGCTGCTCCATTTCTTGTTCGGTTTTCGAGAGATTTAGCAGCATGATCGAGTGGGTTTTCAAACAAAAATGGAAAAAAGGGGAGATCACAAAATATTTAGACGACTTCCTGATAATAGGTGGCCCACAAAGGCAGGAATGTGTTACGGCCTTGCGCCTCTTTCAGGACATGGCAGCGGATCTCGGTGTACCGCTGGCTCCTGAGAAGACTGAAGGCCCCAGTACCAAGATAACATATTTAGGGATCGATCTGGACACGGTGATGGAGCAGTCCACCTTGCCGGCAAACAAAATTGAGGATATTAGAACTAAGATTCGAGAATGTTTAGCTAAAAAGAAGACCACCGTGCTGGCCCTGCAATCCCTGGTGGGCAGCCTTAATTTTGCCTGCCGGGTGGTGGCCCCGGGCAGAGCCTTTTTAGCCCGTTTATATGAAAAACTGAGAGGCAGGTCAGAACCGCACCACAGAGTAAGGGTAACAAACGAAATGAGGAAAGACCTAAACACATGGATGGAATTCCTAACTGACTTCAACGGAGTAAGTTTTTGGAGGACCAAATTATTATTAAAGGCAGACCTACAAGTGCAGTCTGATGCCGCAGGAGGGTCAGGTTTCGGTATATACTTTAAAACCCGATGGTGTGCAGCACGTTGGCCTCAGGCATGGGTACAACAAGGTGTGACCCGTGACCTAACATTTTTAGAGTTGTTCCCGATTGTTGTTGCAGTAATTGTGTGGAAAGACCAGTTTGCCAACCATTCGGTCCTATTCTGGTGCGACAACCTAGCTGTTGTCCACATAGTCAACACCTTGTCATCCAGATCCACAAGGGTAATGGGCTTGGTACGTGTATTGGTATTAACATGCCTGAAGGCGAACATTTTGTTCACTGCCAGACATGTACCTGGGATCGACAATGGCATAGCCGATGCCCTTTCTCGATTCCAGATAGCCCGATTCCGAGAATTGGCACCGGAGGCCAGTTTGGTCCCCGAACCATTGCCACCAGCCTTATGGAACCTTGGGGAATAACAGCACAGTCCGTCATACAGGGATCGTTGGCCCCGAGAACCCAGGCAGCATACGGTAGGGCAATCAGGGAATTCCAACAATTTCGGCAAGTTAAAGGATGGAAGGGAGGTTTTCCCATCACTGAGCCCGAGGTGATCCAATTTGCGATGCAACAAAGGGACAGAGGATTAACAGCAGGTACCATTGGAGGGAAAGTGGCAGCCTTAGTATTTGCCAACCGCCTCATGGGCTTCCCATCCCCAGATAAGGGATTTTTTATTAGGCATATGTTAGAGAGCTGGTCCAGGTCCCCCCGTCCCCCACAGAAAACCCGGAAGCCGCTCACCACGCCCAGGCTATTACAGGTCATGAGGGCCTTGCCAAGCATATGCTATAATGCATATGAGTCGCAGCTTTTCTCGACAGTGTATGTGGTGACATTCTTCGGGGGATTTCGTATTAGCGAAGTGGTAGCGGCCAACCTTAAGGATAGGACGGACACTGCCCTTCAGAACACAGATGTCACCATAGGTAGGAATCAAGTGCTCATACGCCTTCGGAGGTCTAAGACTGACCAGCGGAGTAAAGGGCACTCGGTTTACTTGCATAGGTGTGGGCAAACAGCTATATGCCCTGTCCAGCTCATAGGACAATACCTAGAGGCCAGGCCAATTAGAAAAGGGCACCTTTTTATTCACCAGAATGGTGCTCCCCTCACCAGTCACCAATTCACGGCTGTGTTTCGCAAGGCCTTGTGCAAGGTAGGTTTGCCCCCCCAGGATTTTGGATCCCATTCGTTTAGGATAGGGGCGGCCACTTCAGCGGCCGAGGCAGGGTTGCCAGAGCAGGCCATCAAGGCAGTGGGGAGATGGAGGTCTGGAGCATACAAGCGATACATCAAATAGTACTCACTAACAAGTCTGTCTTTTATTAGGGATGGGATCCAGAGGCGGTCTGAAAACCGAAACATGGATTGTGGGTCACAGTATCGTGCGATGGGCTGGCAGAGCGGCTGCATTGTCAAAAAAGGGATCACAATTAGGCCTAGGGGACTCCGTGAAGATCAGATGGAACGGGACCAGTGGGATGCGCTGGGCGCAACTCCTGCCGGTATTGATGCACATGGGAAAAGGCAATAAACCCGACATAATAATAATCCATTTAGGGGAGAACGACATCACGTCAAATAAGGGAGTAAAATTGATAATTCAGATCAAAACAGATTTGCTAACAGTAAAAAATTGGTTCAAAGATGTAAAATTAATATGGACAAATTGGTTACCCAGAATTAGGTGGAAGGGAGCCCGGAAACCGGGCAAGGTAGACAAAACCAGGAAAGGGGTTAACAAGGAAATATCAAAGTGGGTTTACAGTGTGGGAGGGGCAGTTATTAATCATTCAGGGATAGTGCACACCAATAACAATTTATACAGAGATGACGGTGTCCATTTATCTGATCAAGGCAATGGATTGTATTTGACCACTCTGGAGGAACGGCTCCGTGGAGTTTTGATTTCCTAGGCGGTGGGGGACGGGACTTTGTTCCAAAGCCCCTTTGTGGTGGGGGTCCAGCAGGCTCGTTTAGGATAAATAGGTTAAGATAGCTAAAAGAGTCATCTCCATAAGAGATGGGGTGGTGATTTATTGTGTAATGACGGGCACAGCATGCACAGTAGTCATAACCCTGGGAGGGGTACTCCGCAGGATAAGCAGGGGCGGGCACAGCCTCCACATTCTGCGGGGTACTTACCGACTTACTCACGCTCACAGTGAGCACACCCCCTTTTGGCCAGTGCACTGTTGCAGTCAAAGGAGGGGACGGTTCGAGTTAATGTACTGATAATGGAAGGCGCTTCCATGCAGTACTCAGTTATAGTTTAAAAGTATCGTTAAATACTAGCATGCTGGACCCATGATTGCTGGATGCAATCCCCCACCGGCCTTTTTCGTTCGTTGGTTGAATAAATGTGCGGCCATGCTGTTTAACCCAATATTAAGTCTCTGCGTCTCTTTGGGGGGGTGCTACGACAAGCACATTTAAAGAGGCAGGAAGTGGCACTGTGTGGGGAGGTTATCGAACAGGCTTGTGGAACCTCAGGCCTGGAGCTAAACATGACCTGTGACTAATTTTTATTTGGTCCCTTTCCAGTTCCTGGATCTGGCCCCTGGATCCAGTTCCTAAGCACTGAAGGATTGAGTGCAGGGTAAGAGAACAGAGATGAAGGCATGCACACAAGGATGGGAGACAGGATCCATGGCACAGATTTATGATGTGGACCCTCATGTTACTGTGTGCACCTCTTAAGCATCCCTATTCCAACTTCTATGTGGCCCTTGCAGCTTGTACCAATTTTCAGAGTGGCCCCTGGGAAGGAAATGGCCCACTGCCATAGAAGATGATGGACTTCATCCAGTGCTCATTGAAGCTAATGGCAGCCTTTCCGTTGACTTGAGAACTGAAGTGGGGTTTGTAGCTTGAGATCCCTTGACTTTTTGGCTGGGAAGCAGCAGGGAAGAGAGAGCACATGCAGCTCATGATGAGGCAGAGAGAATATTACTGCACTCTCTAGTGACTGGGCTTGCCAGTGCCACCTGTCTGGATGCTTTGGCATGCAAAGGGGCAGAACCACATCAGAAAGAGGTGGACAAAGGGACTCGACCTCCCCTCTTTGGCATGTAATGACATCATGATTTTATTTATTTAGATATTTTTAAAAAAATAAATAAATCCCACCCTATCCCTTAGGCTCAGGGCAGCTTACAATTCTTTTAACTTATTAACTAACTCTACATCCTCACAACAACCCTGTGAGGTAGGCTAAGAGATCTGTGACAGGCCCAAAGGCACCCAGTGAGTTCGTGGCTAAGGTGAGACTTGAACTGGGGGCGTTCCGCTGCCGTCTGGTCCAAGTACTGCATACTTTACCACTATACCACACTGGCTCACTAATGGGCTGAAGAAGGCAGGGCCGTGTCAAAAAAGTGTGTGGGACAAGGACTTTTCTGCCTCTTTCTGATGTCCACGGGGGTGGGAGGAGGACCTTGGAGCCCTGTCGGAAAGGGGATGGGGAAGCTTTTTCACCCCACCCCCACTTTCTGATGTGGCCCCAGCCTGGCACTCTGGCTAACCCAGGAAAATAGAGGGTTCATCTAGAGTCCAGAGACTCTGGGTCAAAACCCAGAGGGGTAGTGATCCAATTGAAAACTATACTTTTGCTAATGCACCGTGTGTGGTATTGATGATTTCCAAAGCAATTTATGTCCTGCCCTCCTTTGGGTATGACTTGGGCATTTCCAGACAAGACACTCCCCACCCACAATACATGTTACAGGGCACCCAGAGGGCAACACTGCAGCCCTGCAACATGTATAGCGGATGAGTGGTGGGTGGGTGGGTAGTGGGTGGAAAGTGTCTTGTCTGAAAACGCCCTTGAACTGGAGACTGTCAGGTGGAGAGTTTGACTGGAGCGGTATACCTGCCAAGCCATAGTATAGGTTCCCTATGGTGAGGACGGAAACCTCCCATGGCGCAAAAGGAAAAAAGTTCACTTGATTCTGATTTTGAGTCTGAATATAACCTGTGAAAGTGGAGCCTCATGATCCTTCTGACTTTGAAGATTTTAAGCAGGAAGTGTCAAAAACATTATCACAGGGCTAGCTGGCTTGTGGCTGCCATGTACTTCTAGTGAGGTTACTTTCTGATTCTTCAGTGTGGGCTCTTCCTATCGTTGTGAAGCAGAATTCACCAGGCACTGGATTGTTCACCCATTAATACTTTGACTCGCATAAGTTATCCAAATACCTGGTCATCTAATTAGTGGCATGTATGAATGGAGGAATGAAATTCCCACAGTCCCTGCCCTCCCTGTTGAAGTGGCAGAGCCAATGTGTAAGGGAGCTGGAAGTCAAGAGGAAGCAATATTGAGAGAGCCCAGAAGAGCCCTGCCAAGGTAGAAAGAGATGTTGGGAGTTGTAGAGCTTGTTTAAAAACAAAAAAACAAACCCACAAACAACTCAGTGACAGGAGGGCTGGAGTGGAGGAGGGAGGTGACCACACTTACAGTGACACCTCCATTTTTCAAACTATGGGGAAAAACTTTGGTCTGGGGGAAAAAAAAGACAAAATAGCAAAAAAGTCTGAAGTGCCCATCAAATAAACCCTCTCACTACACATGTTACTCCTAGCTGGAATCCTCCCATCCATTTATTCATTACCTTCCAGGGTATTTGAATAAAAACAGAGCTGGAGAGATTTTGCTGTTCAGTCAAAGAGAGTGGTCTTGAATGGAGTAGTGTCTGCAGTGCATATGCTGGACTAGAATGCAAATTTGAGTTTTCTCCTGTGGTGAAAGTGAAACAGACAAATGCAAGCAAGCAAGCAATTTTTTTGGTATAAACAGACAGATGGCTGCTCTGGGGGAAGCAGCACAAGCCTGCTCCATCCCCCGGGCTGATCGGTCCATCTGAAGGTAGCCCGCCAGATGTTGAAGTGGAGCAGGCTGTGCCTCCTGCTGCAGGACAGCTCTGCCCACGGCACTCTGGAATATCCCAGAGTGCTGCCAGCAGAGGAGGTAGGTCAAACCTGGGGCACCAGCCTGGAGTGGAGCCGCTGTATGTCTGCTCGGTAGACCCACACTGCAGCTCCATTCTCGGACGGCCGTTGTCCTGGCAACACTATAGAGTTGCGGGTGCCAGCCTAGAGTGTTAGGTGATCGCCTGCAACTCTATGGGGGCAGGGGGTGCACCACGTGGACGAACTGTGGCCAGGGGAACCCACTGGATCCATCTAAAGTGGACCCAGGCGGGACCAGAAGCGGGGGGATGCAGGGGTGGGCTGCCTCCACAGCCATCTAAAAACATCCATTGTGATTGCTTATATCAGGGATGGGGAACTGTTTCCCTCCCAGAGGCCACTCTGAAAATCAGTACAAACTCTGAGGACTGCTTGGAAACTGCGGGTGGAAATGGTTAAGAGGTGTGCTCAAGAAGGGGAGGAGGACTCCAATCATGGATATGTGCCATGACTCTAGTCCGGCTCCTTGTTTACATGCTCTCATTTCTGCACCCTTACCCTGAGCTCAGTTTTTCAGTGCTTGGGGGTAGGAACTGGATCCAGGAGGCCAGATCCAGGCACTGGAAAGGAGCCATGTAAAATTTGCCATGGGTCATATTTGACCTCTTGGCCTGAGGTTCCCCACTTCTGGTTTATTTGCAGGAAAGAGTGGTAGGTTTCATTGTGTTGTACTGGAGTGGACCCACTTGTATGTTTGACCTATAAACTCCATGGGGCAAAGACCAAGTTCTCAGGTCCACTGACCAACTATAAACCACGACCACAGAAGAATGAGTGAATAGCTATGATTGAGTGTTTTTAAATGAGCAGGGCGATGGAGTGTGTGCGTGCGTGTGTGTGTGCAAGAATCTCTGGCCGCCGAGTGGCACTGCTGTGGAGCACCCACGCAGGTGGAGTGAGCGGGGAGCCCTTCAAATGGGTAGTTCCCAGCGGGGCTACCCCGGCCATGGAAACGGCCACCATGCATTTGGCTGGCCCCACATAGAGCACTCTGGATTACCTGACTGTGCTCTGTGCATGGCCATGACTACTAGGTGCTCTACGGTTCAAAGGAGCGCGCAACCGCCCGCTCCACCTTCAGACAGGCGGTTGGCTCTGTGGCGCCTGGGTGGCCATGCAGGGTAGTATCTCATCTGAAAATACCCATCGTTTATTATGAGAATTGTGGTAGCTTCTGGACAGTGTGCAGTCACATAAAAAGATGCTCATAAAGAGCTTGCAAGCAAGTATAAAATGCCAGACAACAATGGGATGAAACAGACAGAACAGCACAAGGAAACCATGAGACAATTATGAATTTTAAATAGTAATGACTATCATTATTACACGTAATCATAACCATGAAGCGTGGACAAACTCCAACAAGCAAGCCTGTCTCAGGTGACTTTAGAATTTCTTTCTAAAATGTTTCCAATGCAATTTTATTTCACTCTTAGATTACAAAGTGATTCACTTGATTTTAGGTGGGTTTTTTTTGGCACATAAAGAGCTTCATGCCCATAACACAGTGCGGGCTTTAAAAATACATGCCCATAATACAGCACTCATGATATTCATGATAAAATCAAGAGTTGTTAACCCAGGTACCATTTTGGGTTGACTTAGCACATGGCTTATTTTTTTTCAGGGCCTGGTGAATCAGAGCTTCCTTGGGAATGATTTATTGTTGCAGAACCTGATTGCTTTGGAGAGCAGGAAAACTCTTTAGTCTTATGGCACTCAGATTCCACAGTGGCTGGCACCAGTACATAACTGCAAATGATGTAGGTCTCTAAATCGGAAGATGATACACAAAGGTTAAAGTTCTTTGAAGCATGAGTGATGAACATGTTTGAAATCATTTGCATAAACCCCCCACCATCAAATACTTGAACTGGGGGACAATGAAACTAATATAAGATAAAAATCAATACTATTCATTTTCATAATACATTCAATGAGAATTTCAATTCTCTCTTGGACCAGAGGCAGCAAGAAAAGCGGGTGATGCGGAGTGAACCAAAGTCTTCCCTCAGTCTGTTCCCCACCCTGCTTCAGGTATTGGCACCAGGAAAAGTGGCAGTGGGGAGGCAAGTCTGGGGTAAGCCCTCAGTTCTCTCCACACCGCCGCTGCTGCTGCTGCTGCTGCTGGGAAAAGGAACAGCTTGGCATAAGCCTCTGTCCTGCTCCCCACTGCTGCTTTTCTTGCTGCCCTTGCTCCCAGGGAATATCAGGCAGAAGCAGCAGGAGCAACGCCAGGTTCCCCACTGCTACTGGGTGCTCCCTGGGATGGGTAAGCCCCCTCCCCCGCAACACCTCATAACCAGGAGCTGATACATGGTAAATATAGCCCCCCCCCAACTAGCTCCATGTTCAGGATTGCCTGTGGTGGCAATCCTGAATGCATTACTAGTGTGAGGGCAAAAGTCACACGTTATTGAAACTTATTCTGAGCTGGTTACCTGTTTTTGCTTTTTTGTGTTCAATTCTGGTTTGGGTACAGTTCTGGGTTCACTCGGAATTCCTCTCTAAACCGGTGTGAGGTCTTGACTTGGACAGAACTTGCTGTTCACACCTTGTCTGATGCCCATTTTAATAAAAGGCCAACCCCCCCTCCCCATAAAACTCAAAGCATTCATTTACAACTCATGCAAAACACAGCATAAACTAGTCTATATGCAATATAGCCCTATAATATAACCTGACATATTTCAAGCCAAAGCTCTTCATCAGCAGTAAGCTTGTTAAAAATGCACTGGTTAATAAACATACAAAATGAAATTAATTAATAAGCCTGTATAAAACTGTAAGGAGGTTGATGCTCTGCAGTATTCAATAAAAGAATCATTATTGAGTGATTATGCTGTATATGTTATGTTGAATGTTAATTGTATATGGACTAGTTTATGCTGTGTTTTGCATGAGTTGTAAATATATGGTTTGAGTTTTATGTTGTGGGCTGATATTATTATTGGATGTAGTTTTCTATCTATTTTCAGTAGCTCCCCCCCCCCTTGGTTCTTTGCGACTGTTTGACCCTCCTTTGTCACTTTAATAAGCCTCAAACACTCAGGACTTTAGAACCGAGAGAGGCATATTTCTCCCTTCCAACAGGGATAAAAGTTCTGTTGGCATGTAATGTATCAGTTCGCTTTCTCATGTTAACTGTGGGGATGGGGCACGACTTCTGTGAGGACAATCATGGCTGTATTCTGTGACTCTGAAGTGGTGCGTATGCTTAGTAGCACTATAGAAATGGTAAATAATAGTAGGAGTGTATTCTTATGGGAATTAGCGCACGTGGGAATGCACTAGTCTGCTTTTATGCTGCGAGAGTTGGTCAAAGAATACCTAGCTACTCTAAATGAGTTCAAGTCTTCAGGACTGGATGAATCACATCCTAGGATACTGAAGGAACTTTTTGATGTAATCTCAGAACCACTGTCTATCATCTTTAAGAACTCTTGGAGTATAGGTGAGATGCCGGAAGACTGGAGAGATGGCCAAATGTTGTCCGTATCTTCAAAATGGGAAAAAAGGAGGATCTGGGAAACTATAGACCAGTCAGTCTGACATTGATACCTGGAAAGATACTAGAACAGATTATAAAGTAGTCAGTGGGTATTTTCAGATGCTATGCGGTCCCAATTCACCACAGTGGAGTGAATCAAACAACCACCCCCCCGTGGTCAAAAAAAGCCCCGAACAGACGTGATGGGACTGGGACCACGGCAGGGAATCGGGCCACCAGATCACAAACCGGGGCAGCGCAACAGATGTTACACTGATTCCGGGCCAGGCTGTGGTCAAAGCACCCGGAAGGCGCTGGGGAGGCTCATCCCAGCTGTTGCTGTGTGCCCTTTAAATCTCCCTCCCCGGCCTGTGTTGTCGCTCGTTGCCTGGCAGCGATGCTGCATGCTTTGTCCCCAGCTGGGAATAATTTCCTTTGCTTCCGGCTGGTGGTTACCGGCCAGACGTTACTTTTTGTTGGTTCCCGTCGGGAATCTCTTTGACCACACTTTTGGGGATTGTCCAGCGGGGAGCCCCAGAAGCGTGGTTGAAACTGACCTCATGTGGGTATTGACCGTGGTGAACATCTGGCGGCCGCTGAACAGACGTTCAGGGCACTTTGGCCCTGCTGCGGGATTGACCGTGCTTCACTGTGGTTGACTGTGATCTCGTAACGTCTGAAAATACCCAATCTGTAAGCATCTAGAAAACAATGCAATGATTACTAGAAGCCAGCATGGATTTGTCAAGAATAAGTCATGCCAGATTAATCTTCTCTCCTTTTTTGACCAAGTTACTAGTTTAGTGGAACATGGGTAAGTCGTGGACATAATATATCTTGATTTCAGCAAAGCATTTGACAAAGTCCCCCATGATATCCTTGTTGACACACTGGCAAAATGCAGGTTAGATGATAATACCATTAGGTGGATTTACAGCTGGTTAAGGAACCATACTCAGAAAGTGCTCATCAGTGGCTCCTCATCAATTTAGAAGGAGGTGTCAAGCGGGGTGTTACAGGGCTCTGTCATAGGGCCCAATACTGTTCAACATCTTTATTAATGACTTGGATGAGGGAATACTTATTAAATATGCAGATTACACAAAATGGGGAGGCATAGCTAACACCTTAGAAGACAGAAATGAAATCAAAGATGATCTCGATAAGTTGGAGAACTGGGCTGAAACTAACAAAATGAAGTTCAACAGAGATAAATGTAAAGTTCTGCATTTAGGTCAGAAAAATAAAATGTACAAATACAGGATGGGGGATAATTGACTTGGCAGCAATACATGTGAAAAGGATCTGGGGATTTTAGTTGATCACAAACAGGACATGAGTCAGCAGTGTGATGCAGCAGCAAAAAAGGCTAATGCAGTTTTAGGCTGCATTAACAGAAGCATCATTTCCAAGTCACTAGGAATAATAGTTACATTCTATTCTATGCTGGTTAGACCTCATCTGGAGTACTGTGTCCAGTTCTGGGCACTGCACTTTAAGCAGGACATTGACAAATTGGAATGGGTTTAGAGGAGAGTGACAAACCTGGTCAGGGGTCTGGAAACCAATTCCTATGAGGAAAGGTTGAAGGAGCCAGCTATGTTTAGCCTTGAGAAGAGAAGGCTAAGGGGACGCATGATTGCGGTCTTCCACTACCTGAAGGGTGGTCACAGAGAGAATGGCAAAGACTTGTTTTCTCTTGCCCCTGAATGCAAGACTAGAAATAATGGACTCAAACTACAAGAAAGCAGATTTCGGTTAAACTTTAGGAAGAACTTCCTAATGGTAAGAGCTGTTTGACAGTGGAACAAATTGCCTAGAGAGGTGGTGGGCTTTCCTTCGCTGGAGGTTTTCAAACAGAGACTGGACAGCCATCTGTCAGGGATGCTGTAGCTGCAGATTTCCTGGACTGAGCAGGGGGTTAGACTAGATGAACCCTGAGGGGTTCATCTAACTCTATGATTCTAAGAACACTTGCAGATGACCGGGTCCCACGATGTAGCTTTTACAATCATAGGTGTTCTTGCAGCATAAAAGTGGAATGATGTATTCCTGCATGTGCTAATTCCTGTGAGAATACAGCTGCGATTGCCCTCACAGAAGTCCCCTCCCCCCCCCTCCCTTCCAGGTAAGTGAGAGAGTGGTTTCAGTGACATAAAGCTGGCATCTGAGCAGTCTGTGCAGCCTACCTATAACCAAAGATGGCGTAACAGGGAAAGGGCTTTACAAGAGACTCAAGGAATGGTGTCAACATGACATTCCTATCGCAGAGAGGATGCTTGACTGAAGGATCCCTCTGTTCCTATCATGCCAGTTGGAGTTTTTCTCTGTCTGGGAACAGAGTGGCTTCTTTGCACCTGCCATTAAAGTCTGTTTCACATCTACTTTTTGGAAACACTGGCTTAAACTCGGGAGATCCTGTCCTCAGCTGCTGCTGCAGCAATGACATCACTGACAGCAGAACTAAGGCGATGAGGGGTGGACCCAGGAGCTTTCCTTTTCCATGGTCAGCAGTTTCAGGGTAGTTTCTGCCTTAGCATCCTTAAGAGCTAAATAGGACTGAACAGGAAAAGGTAGGTTGCTACAAAGGGACCTGCAGAGAGTCCTGCTCCAGATGGAGCCATTAGACCTGGGAGGCAAAGCATGTTAATATTTGCAGTATCGGGGAATTCTGGGAAATGTAAAAAGACTTGGGGTCCATACACAGGGCTGGCCTTACCGTGGCGTGGGTAGGGGCGGCTGCCCATGTCCCCGCGCTTGGGGGGCCCCGTGGGTTTGGGGTTGATTTTAATTTATATATATATATGTTGGGTCAGGTGGGGCAGCAGCAGGAGTGAGGGAGAGGCAGAGACCCTGCCTCTCCCACACTCTGTGCCCACCCCCTCTGCTGGAAGTGAGGGAGAAGAAGGCAGAGGCCCCGCCTCTCCTTCATGCTGCTCGCCCCCTCTGCTGCCTGTCTGGCTGTTTCAGCCAGGAGAAATGAGGGAGAGGCGGGGCCTCTGCCTCTCTCTCCCTCATTTCCTGGCCAAGACTGTACAGGCGGGGGGGCGAGCCCAGTGGGGGGCCCAGACCAGAGGTGGTGGTGGCGGCGGCAATGGATCAGGTGAGTCAATTTGGTCAGAATCCAAATAGCCTCTCAGGCTTGGGGATGGAGGCTTGGGGATGGGCGGAGGGGAGTTCCCCTCCCCAAGCCCAGGCCTGGGTAGCACGCCGCCCCCAGACGCGGGAGCTCTGCCTCTCTCTCCCTCATTTCCTGGCCAAGACTGTACAGGCGGGGGGGCGAGCCCAGTGGGGGGCCCAGACCAGAGGTGGTGGTGGCGGCGGCAATGGATCAGGTGAGTCAATTTGGTCAGAATCCAAATAGCCTCTCAGGCTTGGGGATGGAGGCTTGGGGATGGGCGGAGGGGAGTTCCCCTCCCCAAGCCCAGGCCTGGGTAGCACGCCGCCCCCAGACTGGGGAGCACCCCGAGTCGGGGAGCGCCCCATGGCCTGCCGGCCACCGGTGGAAGATATGGGGCCCCACATTTTTTCCCCACCCGGGGCCCCGCTTAGGGTAAGACACAAAACCACATTCTGAGTGTTGTGTGAAATTCTTACTGTTTCCTGATCCTCTGTTCTCTGCCACTTGATGCAAGGGGAGGGTTACTGAAATCAGCAGGGAAATCAGCATCAGCACCAGGCAAACACAGATTAAGGAGGAAGGGTGTTGTGCAAACAAGCCCTTAATCTCTCAGGTTTCTGAATGGGGCAATTGGATTGCTGCTTGTTCTATCTATGTTGTCTCGGATATGATTAATCCAGGCCAAAAGAACATGGTTTGGTCACTGTGTACTGGAAGGTAATGAAAGGAGATTCAGTCCTAAGAGAGGCTGCTGCCCTCAAAGGGAGTAGAGAAAATAAGTAACCTAAGGGAATAGTCTCTGCCTTGGGACTATAGCAAATGTTTTCTTATTAACCTTATTTTTCTTTTCTTATTAACCTTATTTTCTCTTTTCTTATTTCTTAACCTTGTTTTCTTATCTGTGTCTGAATAAGATCAGAACAAACCCTATTTGTGCTACTGAGGAAATAAATACACTGTGTTGGGATTTGATTTAGAATTGGCTGCAGGAGAGTCTTTATTTTGAAAGGAGACCCAGAACTTGAAGCAGCTTAACAGCTGCTTTGTTGCACTTCTGTGAGTGACTGGCTGGGCCACTACATAGGGATCTGGCCAGTGATGGGATACCACATGATGCAATTTCTCCTACACCAGAGGAACCTTTGTTTCATCACAGGAAGAGGAAATGCCTGTTGGAGAACCCCCAGGAGATTCACAGTGAGGCCACATGAGCTGCAGCGGTAGGGTGGTCAGATATGCACATTTTAGAGGATGTTTATGAGAAATACAGGTTGCAGGGCTGTATTGGAGCCAATGTAGCCCTGCAACCTGTATTTCTCATTAGTGTCCTCTCAAATTTGCATATCTGGCCACCCTATGTGGAGGGCCTGATCCCTGCGTGACCCCATGGCAGGCAAGCGCAGTTGGCCCACTGTGGGATCAGCACAGGGAGCTGGGCAGCTCCCTCCCCCAGGCAGCAGATCTCACACCACAGATGGGGTGGGCCAAGGTGCCGGCCACACAAGTGGGCACCTGGCCTTGCCCTGCCCCACCTCTCTCCTCTGGCTTGACCAAAATCCCACCCCCAGTCATGATGTGGCAAAGCCCCGCTGCGGAGCTCACTGACACGTGCAGCCGGGGAGAAGGAGCCCTGGCACATGGGCTGCTACTACTACTAATAATAATTTCTATAGCGCTACTAGACATACACAGCGCGTTACAGTCACAGAATTTCAGAGACGGGTCCCTGCCCAGTGGGCTTACAATCTAAGATGGACAAGGGTGAGGAGAGCACACAGGGAAAGAAAGAGACACACACACATTTCTTTTTTTTAACATGAGGAACTGAGGCTGAGACTTGCCCAAGGCCACCCCATGGCAGGCAAGCACAGGGTGGGATACAAACCCTGGCTTTGCAGGCCTAAGTCCAGCACCTTATCCACTATACCACACTGATTCTTGGGCATGAGACTCATGCATGGACTACCATGCCTTGGGTAACCTTACCCCATTTTGCATAAGGCTGCTACGTGACTTTCCAACGACGCATTGCATAGCAGCCAGCTGCTCACCCCACCATGGGGGGGAGGGGGCTAAAAGGAACTACCATAAGGTGAATACAGAATTGGCTGAAATATCACACTCAAAGAGTAACAATTAATGGAGCAACTTCAAAATGGGAGGCGGTAGTAAGTGGAGCTTCATAGAGGTCAGTCCTGGATCTAGCACTGCTGAGCATCTTCATTGATGACTTGGATGAATGAGTACGCAGCATACTAATTAAATTTGCTGACAATACAAAACAGGAAGGACAGAAAATACCTTAGCATTCAAATTCAAAACAACCTTGATAAACTGGAGATCAGAGCTGTAATAAAGACCTGTAATAAAATGAAGTTTGGCAAGGTCAAATGTAAAATATTACACATAGGAAAGAAAAACTAAGCGTACAATTGCAAGGTGGGAGATAACTGGGTAGGCGGCAGGAATTCGGGGGTTATAGTGGATCACAAACTGAACATGAGTCAACATTTGCAAAAAAGGCCAGTACTACTAAGAGAATCATGGCATCCAAGACTTGGGAAGCTATAGCATCCCTATAGTGGACATCAGTCAGACCTCTCTTGCAGTACTGTGTTCAGGTGTGAGTGTTGTATTTCAAGAAGGTTGTTGACAAGCTGTAATGGATTTAGAGGAGAGCAACAAAGATCATCAACAGTCTAGTATGCAAGTCATATTGAGGAAAGATGGATGGCACTGGGCATGTTAGAAATCAAGTGTCTAGAGAAAAGAAGTTTAAGGGTGGGCATACTGACAATTTTCAAATATCTAAAAGGATGTCATAAAATAGATGAACAGTTGTTCTCTGTTGCCACTAAGGAGAGGACAAGAGCAATGGGTTTTAAATTGCAGGGAGATAGGTTTAGGTTAAACAACAGGGAAATAATTGCGACCAGTTGGAAGAGTTCAGTGGTGGAACAAGCTGTCTAGAGAGGTTTTGAATCTCCTTCCCTGGAGGTTTTCAGGAAGAAATTGGGCAGACATATGTCAGGGATGCTTTAGGTATAGGCTATCTTGCCTTGGGGTGGACTAGATGGACCCTTCTGGGGTCTCTTCCAACTCTCCAGTTCTTTTAACCTATTTATTTTTGGTGGGGAATTTTCAAACGAAGAGGGCTTTCTTCCCTTTCCCCAGGGACAATCTCTTGTGTTTCAGGAAGGGTTGAGGCTTCTGCTTCTGCCCATCAGCTACCTGACAGCTCAGCCAGACAAATAATTACTGGAAGCAGTACTAGTGCCCTACCTGTCAGGACGCACCCAAGGGCTTTCCTCAGAAGCTTCTGCTGCAGGCAGGGAGAGGTGGGAACAGGTTTGCATTTCTACCATGCTATTTGGTGGAGAGCAGCAGTGCCCTGCCGCCCCCCCCCCCCCCAATACCCAGCCCTATTCTTCTCCCAGCACTGGGGTTGGAGCCTGTGCTGAGAGGTTCTGACAATCCCAGTCAAACAGCTGATGGTGATGATGGGGAGTGGTGGGCTGGTGGTGGTGAGTGACTTCAGAGCCTTCCCCTCCTTGCTGATCAAACTCTTTGCCCCAACCTGTCTTCAGCACTGGTATTTGAGCTGGTGGAGAGCATGTATTCCTCCATGATCAGGCTCCATAGCTTAATTTGTGCCAGGGCATGTCAGGGCTCAGCCCCAGCAACGTTTTTCATGCCAACGATCAGCTCTGGCACCTTCATCCTGTCACTGCTGCTATTGTACCAGATCCCACTCAGTTTGATGGGGACCAAGACTGGGGGCGGATGGTGCTGCCACTACCACTTACCAGCCATGTGGTGGCAAAACACCCCCATCTGATGGGTGGCAAGAGCAGCCCCTTCACCCACCCACCTGCAGAGCACCAGCCCCAGTCTCCCCCCCACCCACGACAATGTTGATGGACAAGGAGGGTGCTGCTACTGCAACTCATCAGCTGTTTAGCAATGGGTGTCTTTAGAGACAACGACGATCAGGTGCTTAAGATGTTTGCCATGGGTGTGTTTTGTATAAGCAGCGTCACTATTTTTGGCCACTGGTCTACCCCCCGCTAACCTCTCATTAACTTCTCATTGGTTGCATGGCTGTATCGGGTGTAGCAATTGAGTGTTTCCCCTGTCCTCGTGGCTAACGTTGTGTCTAAAGAAATTGGGCGGTGTGTTCACAGCCATTTCTGGTCTGTCTTCCCCTAATCCTCTACTCCATGCCCCTGCCAAACACTCTGTTCCTTGCTGCACACTGTCCACTCGCTCTTCCTGAGCACCTAGGGGAAGGAGGTGAGCACTGCAGTGAAGAATTAGCTGTTCAGTTGCAGAGTGGAGGACCAGACAGATCCAGCTGCTCTCCCACATGGACTACAACTCCCATAATTCCATGGAAGTGCTTCTGCCAGGAGAGCTTCTGGTGCGAGTGACAGGCAGGACCCCGATTAGCCCTGGGATGTGGAAAACAGTAATGGGGGCTAATCAGGGGCAAATGTGGGTCAGAGAATGGTGTCAACATGCATTTCACTACCCCTTGCTGTTGTGTCTAAAGGCACCCGGTGAGTGCTTTGATTGATGGAATGATGGGACTTGGCAGGTTTGCTCTGTTGGTTCCTCTGACTTACCCCCCCTCCCCCGCGCCACCATGCACCTGGGGTTTAGGGTTTGCACTTCTGAAATAGCCTTGAGTCCTGGTACTAGTACTACTACTTGTTTTTTTTTACAATGTCAGTGTAAATTAAACCGTATCAGGCTCCAACCCCAAAAGGTCAGGCTGAGAGCTTGTGCAGTGAGGTGAAATGGCTTGATTGCTCTCTGTCAAATAGCTATTCAGTGGGAGAACTGAAGCTCTCTCCTCGAGCCCCACTGGGGTTTGTGTGGGTTGGTAGGGATGGGTGCTTTTTTTTTTTTTAGAAGAAAAAATTGTGAGCAGATGTCTGCTTTGCGATTTTCACATTTCCCCCTTCGAAGTGTTTGCATATACTTTGGCCCTGCCTACCTGCAGGACCGCCTCATTCCCAGGTCCTGGAACAGCCCCTGCGGTCATCCGGGGTGCCCTGCTTGAGGTCCCACGAGTTTCTCAAATGGTGACCATGGGGAGGCTGTGGAACTCCCTCTCAACAGAGGTCTGCCTGGACCCAGATCTCCCCTCTTTTTGAAGACAGTGTAAGACCTGGCTGTTCTTCCCGGCTTTCAGTGAGGGAGATGGGTGAGGGTGAGGGTTGGGTTTGGGGGGGTTAACTCCACCTATTGGATGTCTTTATCTTTTTTGTATTGATTTGTATTTTTATACTTCGTATTTATTTTTATATGTATTTTATATTTTAAAATTTGTGAGCCATCCCAAGCTGCCATTGGCAGGAGGGTGTGGGGTAGAAATATAATGAAATGAAATAAATAAAATATACAGGGAAATCAAATTTAAAGTCAAATTAACGTAGATGCACTAATATTTAAATTTCATTTAAAAGCCATACACCTTTTCTCCCAATGTAGACAAACCCTTAGCTATGTTTCACCCACTTAGCATGTAATTAACTCCACCAAGAGAGATTTTGAAGGGAGGCTTGCTAAAGAGGCAAAAAAAGTGCAACAAAAACTTTTTCAAATACATCAGAAGCAAGACATCTACTAGGGAGTCAGTTGGGCCGTTGACAAGGGAGTAAAAGGGGCGCTCGGGGAGAATAAGGACATTGCAGAGAAGCTGAATGAGTTCTTTGCATCAGTCTTCACTGCAGAGGATTTTGGGGAGGTACCTATGCCGGATCCTTGCTTTGTGGGCGAGGAATTGGAAGAGCTGTTACAAATCAATGTGAAATTGGAGGATGTTTTAGGACAAATTGACAAACTGAATACTAACACGTCACCAGGGCCAGATGGCATTCACCCCAGAGTTGTGAAGGAACTCAAAAAGGAAATTGCAGACCTACTGTTAGTAATTTGTAACCTGTCACTAAAATCTGCCACTGTACCCGAGGACTGGAGGGTGGCAAATGTAACTCCGATATTTAAAAAGGAATCCAGAGGTGATCCTGGAAACTACAGACCAGTAAGTTTGACGTCTGTGCCGGGCAAAATGATAGAAACCATCATTAAGGACAGAATTACAGGGCATGTTGACAAACGTGGCTTAATGGGGAAGAGTCAACATGGATTTAGTAAAGGTAAGTCATGCCTCACTAACCTGTTGGAATTCTTTGAGGGTGTAAATAAGCATGTGTACAAGGGAGTCCCAGTAGCTATAGCGTACCTGGATTTCCAGAAAGCATTTGATAAGGTCCCTCATGAGAAACTCTTGAGAAAACTAAGAAGTCATGGGGTAGGAGATAGTGTCTTACTATGGATCAGAAACTGGTTAAAAGATTATTATTATTATTATTATTATTATTAACAAACATTTATATAGCGCCAGCAGTGTACCTGGCACTTTACAAAGTAATAAAATAGACACGGTCCCTGCCCCTAGGGCTTACAATCTGAGAGACAGGAGCTGGGGGAGAGACTTAGGAAGGGGAACAGAGGGAGAGACAAGGGGTCTAACATTCATGAAGATGCGAGGTCTCAAGTGCACGTACTTGGCTTGGTTACGATGAGAATGACAGCAGGCAGGTCCATGTTGCAAGGATAAGGGTAAACCGATCGTAGGTATAGGAATAGTGGCTCAGCAGGATAAAGAGTCAGACAGAGCAGAGCGAAAGAGGTGAGTTTTAAGGAGAGATTTGAAGGTATGAAGGGAGGGGGCAAGGCGGATGTGGACAGGGAGGGAGTTCCAGGCATGGGGGGCAGCAAGTGAGAAGGGACGAAGGCGCTTAGGGGAGCAGGGAAGGCGTGGAAGGGTGAGAGAAGGGACAGAGGAGGAGCGAAGTGCACGGGCTGGAGTATGGAGGGCGATAAGTGCAGAGAGGTAGGGGGGAGCAAGGTTGTGAAGAGCTTTATAGGTGAAGACTAGGAGCTTGTGCAGGATTCGTTCAGGAAGGGGAAGCCAGTGAAGCGAAGAGAGGAGGGGCTGCACATGGTCGAAGCGACTGGCGAGGTAGATGACCCTGGCAGCAGAGTTTTGGACAGAGATGAGGGGAGAAAGGTGAGACCGGGGAAGGCCAGTGAGAAGGAGGTTACAGTAATCGAGGCGAGAGATGACCAGAGCATGAACAAGAGTTTTGGCAGACGAGACAGAGAGAAAAGGGCGAATCTTAGCAATGTTATGGAGGGAGAAGCGACAGGATTTAGCAACAGAGTCAATGTAGGGTTTAAAAGAAAGGGCTGAGTCAAAGATGAAGCCTAGGCTACGGGCTTGGGGGACAGGCAGGATGGTGACTCCATCAATAGTTATTGACAGTGAGGAAGGAGAGGAAGGATGAGGGGGGAAGATAAGGAGTTCAGTTTTAGCCATGTTGAGTTTGAGTTGACGTTGAGACATCCAGGTAGAGATGTCAGAGAGACAGTTGATGAGACGAGCTTGAACAGAGGGAGAGAGAGAGGGAGTAGAGAGATAGAGTTGAGTGTCATCAGCATAGAGGTGGTATTGGAAGCCATGGGAGGCAATGAGTTTGCCTAAGGATGAGGTATAGATCGAGAAGAGGAGAGGGCCAAGAACAGAGCCTTGAGGAACACCAACTGAGAGGGGGAAGGAGGAGGAGGCGGAGTTGGAGAGAGACACATTAAAGGAGCGGTCAGAGAGGTAGGAGGAGAACCAGTTATGGACAGAGCCACAAAAGCCAAGGGAGTGAAGGGAATCCAGCAAGAGTGAGTGGTCAACAGTATCGAAGGCAGCAGAGAGATCAAGGAGGACAAGAATGGAATAGAGACGTTTAGATTTAGCCACCAGAAGATCGTTGGTGATCTTAGCGAGAGCAGTTTCAGTAGAATGAAGGGGGCGGAAGCCAGATTGGAGGGGGTCAAGGGAGGAGTTGGAGGATAGGAAGTCAAGGCAGCGGGAGTAGACAACACGTTCAAGCAGCTTGGAAGCAAAAGGAAGGAGTGAGACAGGACGATAGCTAGAAGGGTCAGAGGGGTCAAGAGTGGACTTTTTGAGAATAGGAGAGACTGTGGCATGTTTGAAGGCAGAAGGGAAAGAGCCAGTAGAGAGGGAGAGGTTGATGATGTGCAGGAAGGAAGGGGCGACAGTGGGAGTAATGGAGGTGAGGAGGCGGGAAGGAATGGGATCAAGGGGGCAAGTGGAAGGGTTGGAGGAGGAGAGCAGAGAGGAGATTTCCTTAAGGGAGGCAGGGGAGAAGGAGGACATGAGAGAAGGAGGGGGAGGAGGGAGAGGGGTGGGAGTGGGAAGAGAGGAGTGGGAAGCGATGTCGAGGCGGATCTTGTCTATCTTGGAGGTGAAGAAGGAGGCAAGATCCTGAGCAGAAAGGGAAGAAGGAGGGGGAGGACAGGGAGGCTTGAGGAGGGAGTCAAAGGTAGAGAACAGGCGGCGAGGGTCCCGAGAACAGGACTCAATGCGGGAGGCATAGTAGTGTTGTCTAGCAAGGGAGATAGCAGAAGTAAGGGTGGAGAGACAGAATTTGAAGTGAAGGAAGTCAGCGTGAGAATGGGATTTGCACCAGAGTCGTTCAGCAGCACGAGTGCAAGAACGGAGGTGGCGGATACTAGGGGTGAGCCAAGGACGGGGGTTGTGGGAGAAGGCAGGGCGGGAAGAGAGAGGGGCATGGGAGTCAAGTGTGGAGGAGATAGAGGCGTTGAGAGCAGAGACAGTGGAGTCAGGGGAGGAGGAAGAGAAGACTGTAGGAAGAAGGGGAGAGAGAGAGGAGGCAAAAGATAGAAGGGTAGGACTAAATTGTCAGTTTTCACAATTGAGAGATGTAAAAGTGGTGTGCCTCAGGGATCTGTATTGGGACCGGTGCCGTCTAATGTATTCATTAATGATTTAGAAAAGGGTGTTAAGAGTGAGGTGATAAAACTTGATGGGGGAGTTGGTTTTTTTTAGCAATATTTAACAATTAGTTTAGCTGACATTTAGCAAGAATGCCTCATTGTTCTTTATTGCAAAGGATCTTGAGGTTAACAGAGAAGCACATTATGTAAATGGTATAAAAATGAGATTCAAGCCTTGCTGTTGGTTCTTGCTGGATGCCACCCTGACTTCAGAGAGAATCTAACAGCTCAGGCGGGGCAAGTCCCATAGTCAGCTTGTAGCAGCCAAAGCTTTTTGAGGAGACCCATTTCCTAGCGAACTATGATGAGAAAGGGTTGGGGCACACATAATTTTTCATACTGTCCCTAGTTGCTGCCCAGTCTCTCAGCAGCTGCAAAAACAAATTACCTCTCGGGACAGCAAAGGTCAGGGTTGCCATCAGCTAAGCGAGAGAGCCGGCAGTAATAGCCTGGCTGACATTTCCCTCTGCAACGTCAGCCATCCGTGCTAGGTGTTTTCATTAGCAGCAGCCTGGAATTTTGTGGGTACATTTTATATTTCATTTCAGGGAGGCTCATCTTGTGCCTGTCAGAGAGCTGTTCCCCTGTCCAGCAGCCAAGAGTCAGGGTGAGGCAAAGACCATAAGCTTAGTCACTTGAGTCAATGAAAGCCAATGGGAAGGCGCACACAAGCTTTAGAATGTTGCTCCCTCTGGGCAAAATCTATTATCCATGCATAACAGACTCTAATGAGCTGTTAACTGTGATAGTTGCTCCTTTGACTAATGAGCTGTTAAGTGTGATATTTGTGGCTCTAGAGGAGCCAACCAACACCACCCTTAAAGTGGGCTCAATAGGTAGAAATGGCCTCCATTGTCTCCACTCCATCATGACCCATATAAAAATGCTGTGCATGGATGGACCTGGTGAGAGAAGGGACTGGTCCTTCCTCCTCTAGCCTTGGCCTAATGACAGGGAGTGGTGCAGTCCCCTGCATGGTCCGAGAGCAACTTCTCTATTGATTTTCCTAACCCTGTCTATTTTTCCACGGGATACCGCATCTCGCCAAACTATTATCTCCAGCATGTTAGTCCATATGAACCTTGTGCGGGGAAGGAGCTTCAGTGTGTGTACCCACTCGCACTTTATCTTCACCACTAACTCTAGCCTCCTCGATCTGGGAAGATTACTCTCTCCTAGATGAACCTAAATGTTGGGCTGCCGTCCCACAGAGGCTGCATGGAGAAGTGGCATAAGCTGTTCCCACTGCATGCTGCTTCTAGCTTTCCAGACAATCTCGGCAGATGTGCTAAGTCTCAGCTGCGTACCCCAGTAGGAATGGCTGGCCGCCTTGCCTGCCCAGTAGACTATGCTGTGGACGACTATCCAATATCAACTTATGAGTCCTCCCTGGTGCTGATCCTGAAACAAATAAAAATAATGTAGCATCAATAACCTGAACAAGAAATGGTCCTAGTTATCCAGCTTGTGAACATAGGACCGGAACATAGAAGATCACCATCTACCAATAGACCGAATGCTGTCATCAGGGAGGCCTGTAGCCGAGGCGTAACTTGCCACCCCGATGCAAAAGGAATGGCACCCAAAATGATGTGCTGGGAGTTGGAGCCTACTGATGCACTCCTTTAAGACTGCTGTGAAATGATGGCGGGACAGGAGGGTGCCATCAGCATGCAAGAAGAATTGGCCTTGAGCCTGTAATAAAATTGTGAGTTTTTTGGACCAGTTCAGTGATGACTCATGCAAATGAGGTCAAGAAGGCTGATTTATTATATACAAAGCATAAAGGTAAAAGTAAATACAAACAGTGAAAGCAAGCTCTCTCACATCCCTATGTGCATGCTGGAAACTCCAATCACAGCTGCAGGAGGATCCTCAGGTGGGCCCCAGGTTCTGCTGCGCCCACTCTAGCACGTTGGCCAAGCGGCTAGCAGTGAAGTTCGTCTGCACCTGCATCTGCCTCAATCACTGTACTTTATAGTATTATGGTGTTACACACACACTCTGCCAATCATGTGCATGTGTGACCAATTAGGTAATCCACTATGCAACCCACTGTGTATGTGCTAGATTTACGCGTTGCAGCTGGCCTGGGTCCTTCCTAGTGCCTCATCACTAACATTGATAAGGGAGCTTCCCACACATTCCCGTTCTAGTTCGGCCTTGGCCTTCTAAACAACAATTTATATAATACAAGAAAGTTGCGAAAGAGGCTTACATAAAATACACTCACTGAGAACTGAGCTACCCGTTCTCAACTTACATGCTTTTACACACGTCAATCAAGATGGATTCTATAACATATACAGGCCAAAATAAGATGTATAAATGCCCACTAATTTGGTGCCACCAGTGTACAAGAGTCTTCTCGCAATCTTTTCACTCCACCCCACCCCTGGACATTTATATTTTTCCAACTGAGGCCTGGACTCCTCTTTCACATTTCTTCAAATGATGCCACATCTTGCGCATGCGAAAACACATGTAAAACATTAAACAAGAAATTAATAACATAATACTTAATACAATTACAATAGGGTGCAATACCAAATTTAAAAATGCATCTGCCTTAGGAGACCAACCATAAAATATATCCCACCAACGATGAACAGTAAGATGGGTTTCTTCTGTTGCTATCCTTACAAGATTATCTCCTTCATGAGTCATGACAACTTTGTCATGCAACAAATTATGAGCCATAACTTTCAAATATTGTGTGACCAACACGTTATTCTTTAAAAACTTTCCAAGTTTGTCATAAGTGATGGTCGGGGGTGGTGGGTGGTTGGTTGTGGACTTAACAAGGTGTAATTCACAGTGTATGAATCTTTAGTGGTTGGGTAATAAGTTAGCCTGTTCACCATGTCAGTTACTCTGTCAACATTATGTTGACATTCCAAAACAGGGGGCCAACTCACCTGCCCTCCATTCCATCTAACGGCATGTGTTGATGCTACACACATGCTCTGGGGCCCTATCTCATGAAGGATCATATAATTCAGTGGAGATGGGCACCATTTACACATGCCTGAACTATGTTCCAATGTACAGGGTTCATATATCATGCAAACCAATCCATAGGTCCACACCTCAAATCTGGTCACCTCGTGTGTTCTGTTATTATCCACATGAGTTCCATAAAACATAGGTGTCCAAAAATTATGGCCAAATAAATGGGGCAAAGGGGTAAATTCACACCAAAGCTCTAAATCACTACAATTCTGTGCCACAATCAAATTAAAAACACAATCTGCTTGACTACGCAAAGTTAATTGCGGTTGTGGTTTTATCCACAAAGTTACATCAATCATCACTAAACGTAGCCAAACTTCTGGCGAGGGGTTATATGCTATTTGCCTTAATGCATCTAATTGCCTAAATGCCAAAAGCTGAGAAACTATACACCAAGTTGTATTAGTTAACATATGATCAACTATTAATTGGTCCCAAGCTGTTTTATTCAAAAACTTCCATGCCACCCAGTGGCCTTAAGACTGTGCAGGGTACTTTCAGGAATCTGGGGGGCCCATTTGGCTACTAATTTAAATGCATTAGAATTCAGTTGTCCCAGGGTTTGCAACTTATTGGTCAAAGGTTCAATGTCATATGAATTAAGAACACCTGCTGCAGTTCCTAGTAGGGATGGGCGAACGCGGTTCAGAAGTTCGGAGTTCGGCCCAAACTCGAACTGTTCGGACGACTGAACCCGAACGCAAACAAACCGAACACTGAACGGCGAAATGGCCGAACAGTTCGGTCAGTTCGGATCGCGTTCGGATCGCGTTCAGGTGGCAAAAAAAGGTTCACTGGAAGGTCAAACATTACAGGGAGGTGTCAGTCACTGAGGAGCAGACTTCCAGGCACCAGGGGTGGAGAGGCTTGCAAGAAACGAAACTAATTATCTGCCTC
>QEPC01002777.1:654378-672194 GCA_003113815.1 Sphenodon punctatus
TCTCCCTCCCCAAAGGTCTGGCAGAACAGTCAGGTTTTACGCTGTCTCAGAAAGGAGGGGAGGTCCGGAGCCAAGCAGGCCTCCATCAGGAGGGAATTCCACAGCCTCACTGCAGCCACTGAGAATGCCCTCCCCATCGTCACCACCCAGGAAACCCAGGGGGCCTCGAGTCAGGCCTCCCCTGCCGACCGCAAGGGTTGTACCACGGAAGACAATAGGCAGACAGTGCAGAGAACAGACCACTGGTGAAATGTGCTCGCAATGGCCCGTCCTCATTAGAAGACAGACTGCTGCATTCTGCACCAGCTGCAGTCTTTGAACTGTCACCAGGGGTAGCCCCACATAGAGCGCGTTACAGTACTCCAATTTTGAGGTGATGAAAGCGTGGATGATGGTGGCCAGGTCGGAGTCCAAAACACATGGCTGTAGCCATCGTACCAGATGTAATTGGTGAAAGGCGCTCCCCGCTATAGCTTCCACCTGGGAGTCCAGGTGGAGCTGTGAGTCAAGAAGCACCCCCAGACTACGAACCTGGGTGACTAAAGGGAGGCAAACCACGTCAAAGACAGGAGTCACCCCCCCCCCAGCCTTCCCCACCAGCATCATCTCCATTTTATCGGGATTCAATTTCAGATGGCTTGCCCTCATCCAATCCCCCACAGCTGCCAGACACCAGGTGAGCACCAAGACTGCCGGGTCTGGGTCTGCAGAAAAAGAGAAGTAAAGTTGTGTATCATCGGCATACTGATGACCGAATATGCCAAACCTTCTCATGAGCTTGCCTACTGGCTGCATGTACACGTTGAACAGGAGAGGGGACAGAAGAGAACCCTGCGGCACTCTACACGTAAGGTCCTGGGGAGATGATGAACACTCCCCTAGGACCACCTGCTGAGTTCTTCTGGTCAGGAATGAGCAGAACCATTCGAGAACAGCTCTAAACTAAACTAAACTGCCTAACAGTGTCAGACCAATGGTCCATCTTAGCCCAGTATTGTCATAACCTGACACGGCAGCAGGGGTTTCAAATTTGGGTTCAAATTCTGGTCTTCCAAGGGTCTCCGGCAGAGGCCTCCCCCAGGCGTGCTACCAGGGACTCTGAAGTGGAGATGCCGGGGATTGAACCTGGGACCTTATACATTAGGGGTGGGAATTTCGGTTCCCCCGATATCCGAAACTGGTGGTATTTTGCTGTACTGGCAGTTTTGGATTAACCCGGTAATCTGGGGTACTGGTACTGGTTCCTCGTGCCGGATTTTTTTACATTGCAGCCATTGAAATGAATGGTGGTCTAGAGGAAAGACTCCTTGCTCAGGAACCCAAAAGGTCATGGGTTCTAATCCCCTATGCTGCTGCTGTTGTCAAGTAGGAGAGAAAAAGGCTGCACCGGGGGGACAGTTCCCCATTGAAATCAATGGAAAAAAAACAGTACTGGTATACTGATTTTAATCCGGTAAACCAATAACCAGTTTTTTGCCCCAAGTCCCACCCCTATTATACATGCAAAGCATGCACTCTTACCACTTGAGCTATGCCCCCCCCCCCCGGTGCAGCCTTTTTCTCTCCTACTCGATAACAGCATAGGGCATTAGAACCCATAACCTTTTAGGTTCCTGAGCAAGGAGTCTTTCCTCTAGACCACCAAGCCCTGCTCCTACCACCCCAGCCCGGTCCTGCAGACGAGCCACCAACATCTCGTGGTCAATGGTATCAAATGCTGCTGACAGATCTAGTAAGGTCAAAAGAGATGATCTGCCCTGATCTAATTCACAGTGCAGGTTGTCTACCAAAGCCACAAGCGCAGTCTCAGTGCCAAACCCAGGATGAAAGCCGTACTGTGAAGGATCCAGAAAAATGATCTGATCCAGATGCCCCTGAAGCTGCCGAGCCACCACCCGTTCAATAATCTTCCCTAAAAAGGGAAGTTTAGAGACTGGCTGATAGCTGGCAGGGGAGGCAATGTAACGTCAAGAGATGGTTTCTTGAGCAGAGGCCGCACCACTGCCTCTTTAAGGCGGTCCGGCACTCTGCCCTCTAAAGGAGGCATTGACAACCCTGGCCAGCAATGGCCCTAAGGTCTCCCGGCAAGCCTTAACCAGCCAGGATGGGCATGGATCTAATTCACAACAGGTGGCTCTAACTGCCCCAAGGACATCTGCCGCATCAGCGGGCGACACCCACTGAAATTGATCCCACAAAATAGGACCAGGCGGGGCTTTCATAACCTCAAGTTCGCTCCTTGCTATAAGTGTGGCGTTGAAATTGTGATGAATTCAAGCAATTTTATCTGTGAAAAAGTCAAAAAACATGTCACAGCAAGCACTGGAAGATTCCAGTTCTAGGTGGAGAGAGGCCGGACTTACCAGCCTCTGCACCACCCGGAAAAGCTCAGCTAGACATGACTTTGCAGATGCTATGAGGGTAGCAAAGAACCCCTTCTTTGGTGCCCGCACAGCAACAGCATAGGCTTTTAAACTAGCTTTATGCTGCAATCGGTCGGCTTCAGTACGAGTACGGTGCCACCGTCGCTCCAACTGCCACCCCTCCTGCTTCATCCACTACAGGTCCTCTGTAAACCAAGGGAATCTGCGTTGTCAACATCCAGGAAGTGGACGCCTGGGAGCCATTCGGTCAATGGCCTCAGTCAGCAAGATATTCCAAAAAGCTATGAGGTCATCGAGTGAACGGTCATTGAAATTGGGAGGTAATTCTCCTAGAGCATTCCGGAACCTCTCTGGCTCCATAAGTCTCTGGGCGAGAACCAACTGAACTGGTCCGGGGGCAGACATGCACCAGGAGACTGGCCCGGAGGAAATAATGATCCAACCATGACAAGGTCGGTTAACACGTCCCTCACCACGAGGTCCCCCGCCTCAAGGTCATCAAATTGAGGGTATGTCCTCCATCATGTGTCAGGCCCACAACCTTCTGAGTCAGTCCTATGGTTGTCATGATGGCCATGAACTCATACTCCGCTCCCCCCAAATTGATGTCAGTGTGGATATTGAAATCCCCAAGGACCAGAGCCCTTGAAGAGCGCAAGACCACCTCAGACTCCAATTCAGCTAGTGTGTGTAGGGATGCTGCTGTACAGGCAGGTGCATGGTATACCAGCAACAGCGCTAATCTGTCTCCTGCCAAATCAATCACAAGATGGATGCCCTCTATACCAGAGATAGTCTGCACTGGATATCTCCTCACAGACCAAGTATCCTTAAAAATAATGGCTACACCACTCCCGTCCCTCTGGTTGGGACTGCTGGAACAAGGTCAGCCAAAATTGGCCCCGACTCAGTATCCAGCCAGGTCTCTGTAATACACACGAGGTCGGCCGATTGGTCCAGAATTAAATCACGGATTGTTGTAGCTTTATTAACAACTGACCTCACGTTAATCAGCAGCTCTGATACTCTGGTACTCTTTGATGACATGGAGTTTATTATGTGTACAACTGTGAGGCTGTCGCACCAGAAGGGTACTGATCAATTTGCACATTACTCACCTCACAGGTGGACGGCTAGCACTATGAGGAAGAACTTGAGAAAAGTAAGATCCCTGGCTATGCCCCGCTCCAACCGCTCTGGGAGCCAAGGGTCAGCACACCATCTGCCCCTGAAATGAAGGCCGAAGCCTAGGACACCAGCCACATTGGACTGGACATGCAGCTCTGCTTCTACCAGCAGCTGCTGTCTCCAGAAGCTCACCCCATTGAAATCAGCCAGGAACCTGGACCAAGTCTCAAGGTCCTCCCTCATATCTTCCATGACTCAGAAGTGATAGTGAGGGGGCAAGTGGCTCAGGACCTTGGTGTAGAACTGGGACAAGAAGACCCGACCTGGAAAGCAAAATTAAGGCTGCCTAGCAAAGCCTGGAGCTGCCACATGGTCAACTTTTTAAGGGAAAGGCACCCCGCTATAGTGGTCTAATTTCTTGAGGGGTAGATGGGATAGGGCTTGGACCATGCCCAACTCTATCCATAGAAAGGTTAGTGAAGTGATGCGGTCAACGGTTTTCTCTGGGGTGAGTGGGACACCCAGCTCATCTGCTACAGATTGAAAGATTTTCAATAACTGCTCACAGTTGTCTGTATTAGCCCTGCCTAAAAACAGGAAGTCCTTGATATAATGGATGATGTGCTAGGACTGTTTTCTGTGGTGGACTACCCAGTCGAGAAGTGAGCTGAATTTTTCAAAAGCCAAGCAGGCAGCTTGAAATTGGCTAGGTGAACTGGCAGCAGATGGAAATGCAGATTTTATGTTGCACTTCACAAGGAGGGCCCAATGGCCACGGATTCTTGGCATCTCAACCACAGAGTGAAAGGATGCATAGCGGACTGAGCAGAGCTCATATAGCACGGTATTGTTGACTGATTCACCCTTGAGGTAGGACAAGTGATGGATGAGGTGGAACTCTCCCTGGGTCTTTTGGGGAACTATCCTAGGGGTGAATCAGTCAACAGTGCCATGCCATATGAGCTCTGCTAAGTCCGCTATGCAAACCGTGCGTGCATCACGGAAACTTGGCTGGACCCATTCTGGCGGACCTCGTGCCATCCGGGTAGGCTGCACAGTTATCTGGGACTGGCCAGTCAGGAGATTCCAGGTGTAGCGGCCCTCCATGTGGTGTTTGATTTGGCTGGGGGCAAGTCTGGGGTGCTGCTGGTATACCGGGCCCCTTCCTGTCTGGTGGCATCCCTTGCTGCTCTAGCAGAGCTGGCCTCGGAGGTAGTGTTGAACTCCCCAAGGACCACTTCAACACTCATGTCAATGCCGGCCTTGTAGGAGCGGAGTGGGAGTTCATGGTCGCCATGGCAACCATGGACTTGTCCCAAGTGGTCAACTGCCTGACTCATGTGGGGGGACATATCCTTGACCTGGTCTTCTGTTGTGGCCTTGAGGCGGGTGATCCATTAGTGGGGGATATGAGATCTTTGCCCTTGTCATGGATGGACCATTATCTCCTGCAGGCCAGCCTCTTAGTGCACCCCCTCCAGAAGGGAAATGGAACAGTTAGGTTGGTCCACCCTTGGAGGCTGATGGAGCTGCAGCAGTTCCAGGAGGCTCTGAGGGAGTTTGGACCCGGATGGCCACTCTGTCAATGTGCTGGTACAGCATTGGAACACCTTGCTGGGGGAGGCCATCGTCAGAGTGACTCCGAGACATCCCCTGCCTCCGTCTCGTCAACACAGGGCCCCTTGGTTTACCGAGGGGCTGCGTGTATGAAGCAGGTAGGCAGGAGACTAAAGCAAGACTGGCATTGGACTCGTTCTGAATCTGACAAATTTCTCCATAGGACCCATTTGCGGTCATATGTTGAGGCTGTGAGGACAGCAAAAAAGGAATTCTTTGCTGCCCTCATAGCATCTGCAAAATCACGTCCAGCGGAGCTGTTCCGGGTGGTGTGGGAGCTGGTCAGTCTGGCCTCCCTCCACCTGGACGGGGACTTGTCCCAGGCCTGCTGTGAGGCGTTTGCCACCTACTTTCCAGACAAGATTGCTCAGATCCAAAGTAACTTTGACACCGAGTTGGATGCAGTAGATGAGGAGCGTGAGGTTATGGAGGCACCGTCTGGTCAATCTTTCTGAGAGAAGTTTCAGGAAGTGACGCCGGCCGATGCGGTGGATATCTTGGGGTCTGTTCGAGCCACAAGTTGTGAATTAGATCCATGCCCATCCTGGTTGGTGAAAGCCTCCAAGGAGACATTGGGGTCGGTTCTGGTGAGGGTGGTTAATGCATCCCTTTGGCAGGGGAGGTTGTTGCCCAGTCTCAAGGAGGCTGTGGTGCGCCCCCTGCTGAAGAAGCCTTCGCTGGATGTGGACACACTCACCAGTTACTGTCCTGTCCTTATTGAATGGGCATCTGGACCGTATCTGTTTCCTTGACCCTTTTCAGTCTGGGTTCCACCCTGGCTATGGTACTGAGATGGCGATGGTGGCTTTGGTGGACGATCTCCCCCAGGAGATGGATGCAGGAAGTTCTACATTCTTGATCGTGCTAGATCTCTCGGCCGCTTTTGATACTGTGGACCATGGGCTGCTGCTGAGATGGCTGAGAGACCTGGGGGGTCTGGACGGGGCTGTCCTTGGGTGGTTCCGCTCATTCATCTTGGAGAGAAGCCAGCAGGTGGTGCTGGGAGCTGAAACATCGAGCTCCCGGGCTTTGACCTGCAGTGTTCCGCAGGGTTCGATCATGTCTCTGCTTTTGTTTAATGTCTATATGCAGCCCTTGGGGGAGATCGTGAGAGGGTTCGGGGTGAGATGTCACCAATATTCTGATGATACTCAGCTGTACCTCTCGTTTTTGACCTACCCAGGCCCTGCTGTCTCGTTGCTTTCCGAATGTTTGGAGGCTGTGGCGGATTGTATGCAGCAGAGCAGACTGAAGCTCAATCCTGATAAGATGGAGGTGATGGTGGTGGGTAGGGTGAGGGAGGTGCCAGCCCCTCGGGTGGGGGTCTGCCCTCCCATAGCCCATCAGGTTCGGAGTCTGGGGGTGGTTTTGGATCCTGGCCTCCGTCTGGATCGGCAGGGGGGGGTGGGGGGTAAAGCCGCCTTTCGCCAGCTGTATCTAGTACGGAGGCTGTGCCCATACATTTCCGGGCCCGACCTGGCCACTCTTATTCACACCTTCATCACCTTGAGGCTAGATTACTGCAATGCGCTCTACATGGGACTTCCCTTGTTTCTGCTTCAGAGACTGCAGGTGGTGCAGAATGCGGCGGCCTGTCTCCTTACAGGGACGAGGCGGCGGGAGCATATTACACCTGTGCTCCGCACTCTGCACTGGCTGCCTATAGCGTACCAAGGCAGATTCAAGGTGCTGGTGCTGATCTATAAAGCCCTATATGGTCTGGGCCCCTCATACCTTGGGGACCGCCTCGCCTTCCGTGCCACAGGACGATCTCTGCGGTCTGTCAGGGATGCCTTCATGGAGGTTCCCCGTGTTAAACGGGGGGCCACTATAGAGAGGGCGTTCTCGGAGGCCAGGCCACGACTTTGGAACTCCCTCCCGGAGGAAACTCACCTGGCCCCGGGTCTGATGGCTTTTTGCTGAGCCTGTAAGACCTGGCTATTCGCCCAGGCCTTCGGAGGGTAGGGTGGGAGGGTGGATGTGTGTGTGTTTGGGGGGGGGTTGGGGGTTTGAGGGGTGTATTGTAAATGTCGGGGGGGGGGACTACTTTTAAATTATTTTTATTTGATGATGTTTTTATCAGCTTTTATTATTGTTTTACTTGTTGTGAGCTGCCCCGGGATGCTGTAGGCATGAGGGAGCAGCCAATAAAATAAATAAATAAATAAATATTCACTGATTGGTCATTGGGGGGTGTCAGAAAGGGGCCAGTTACCCTATCTTTGTTTAATCTCCTTTTGGAGTATGCACCAAGTGCTCCATGCCCACTGTTGACTTTAGACTGACCACACATCTCCTAACGTTTACCCCTTCTTCTGTAATCCTGAATCCCTCCTTAAAACTCATGACCACATATGTGACTGCGTCCTGGTCCAGGCAGTCATGAAGTGCCTGCAGCAGCAGCTCATGTTGCACTGGCATTGGGGCCCTTACCCCCATCTGCTCCAGAATTTCCTTGAAGGTACATTCCCTCTGACTTATTCCTGGGGCCTGTGGGTCTGACTTTGGTGCAATGGCAGGCAGTGTGGTTGCCAGTGCAATGGGACCAGGAATGCCTGAATAGGCAGAGGAGTGGGCGTAACTTCCTGTCTCATTAAAGTCCCAGCATGTTGCCCCCTTCGATGGGGTGTGGTGCCCTTCCACCAGAAAGGGGATCGTTCATGGGGGCCATCCTGTATTTTACTAGAGCATGGCCACTGTTTGCTCTTGGAACGTTGGAGGCATTGTTCATTCACTTCAGCCATAGGTCTTGTGTATATACATCCCAGCGCAGGCCAGGGGTGATGGGATGCCCTTTTCCTGGGCACCTAATCATGGAAGAGCCATGCCCCTGGATTCCCTGTGTCAAAAACCCTCCTCACTATATTCTGGTACTTTACTAGCTCGGAGGCCCTTTCAGGGAATATCTGCAGGATGACTCCCATAAGATTAGAGTAGGCCGCTGACTAATTAGACCAACTGCAATTGACCTTGGGCCTCTTAAAACTCTTTTTTCCCTTGCTCTCCTCCCTCACATTGGGGTCAGGGTTTGGATCACTGAATAACAGGGAATATTTTCAGGCAGCGATAGCTGCCTGAAACTTAAATGCACAACCACTCTCCATTATAAACAGGGGACTGCTGAACCCCTGATTTTGAGGAAACCGCTTGAGTTACATTGCTGAAAATGTATCCATGGCTATAAATTGTGAGGACCATCATATGCACAAAGTTTGAAGAAGAGCCATCAGGAAAATAAAATGTTATGACTGTTTTAACTTTAATTGGTTGTGGTCAAAATGCACAGCGTCCTCATGGTTTTGATTCATTAAGATCTCCTCCCCCCAGATGAGTTGAGTCCCCAAACCTCTCAAGATTGGTGCATGAGATCAATAACAACAGCTTCTGAAATATGACACTGATTGGTGCAGCCAAAACCGAGATATTAATGATTAAAAAATTAGGTCTGCAGCTTTGTACATGCGCACTTGAGCGCCTTTCCCTTGTCAGAGAGCCGGGGAAGCGGAACTCTGTAAACACTGACTATTGTAGTCTCCCCCTGGCTTGTGCACTGTGCTAGAAGGCAAGCATACCTGCCCACCCCACGCCCTGCCCTTGCTCGCCTTGTCCCCCCCCCAGGCAAAGCAGAGTCATGACAGCTTTCTGGGGCCGGAGCTGGCACAGCCGCAGCTAGCTGTGGCCCTGCAGTTGCATGGCTGGGCGGCAGGCTGCAGCCAACTTCTCCCCCAATAAGTTGTTCTTCCTCCCCTGCCTGGCTCCTGTCCCCAGGCACTTTCCTCTCCCTCCTAGTAGTGCTTCAGCAGCAGCAGCAGGACACAGGGGCACAGTCTGGGAGATAAGGCTGTTTGTTTACAAACAGCTCCTCCCTACTTGCTGATCAGAAGGTTGCTACCTTGTAAAGAAGGTTCTTCGAGATGGCTCACAACTGGGTTGTGCACACTCATCCTGTCCAAATAATAGACTGCATGATGGTCTCAAGCTCCTCTAGTATAAAAAGCACTGACTTTCCCCCTCAGAATGACAGTTCCTTTCAACCCTTTCTAGAAATATAAGAAAAAAATTTCATGCGGGCTGGAAGGGTGAGTGTTGTGAGAATGTTCGGTGCCATCTCAAAGAACCTTGTTTACAAGGTAGCAACCTTCTGTTCTTCTTCAAGTGACTCCTCACATGCTATTTTTACATAGCTCCGCCAGGTGGGGGTCTGTGGGTGTGTCAGTGCATGGACGGGGCATGCACACGGCTGCACATGCATCCCCACTCACCTCCCACTCATCCACACCCACGGAGTAACCGCAGTTTCCCCCAGTTGCTCCGTGTGTTGGGATGAGTGGGTGTGTATGTGGAGATGCGTGTTAGGCAGGCGAGCATGCACCCCCACTCACCATGGCTGCGTGCACCGCATCATTCACACGGGACTCCCCCACCCATGAACACACAGAAATCTGCGTGTTCATGGGTGGGAGAGGCCTGTATTCCGTTAAAATAATTACACAACTCATTTAAGTTGTGCAACAACTAATATATTTCTCCTCGTATATCATATCCCACAAAACCAAAACAAAAAACTGAACAGTTTTTTAAAAAAAACCTTAAATGCACAAGAGTTTTCTTAAAATACAACACCCCCCACAAACTCATACAATTACAATTCAAAAAACCTTCCACTCCATACATTGCAACAAAACATAAATGCCAAAAAACAAAAATTATTTCAGAATTTGAGCAATATTTAATATTTTAGGACATCAACATACATTTAATATATGTACTTAATTCCTTACCATACATACTTTTATTCATTTTAATCAATAACTAAACTTTCAAATTTTTCCATTATTAAGCTTTTATTTATTATCATAATTCGACAAGGAACAATTTTTTCAGAGTGCATTAAGACTGTTATTTACATGTATAATGTTGTCTACACTCACATTCTTAACTTCATTGTATGAATTGTATACAATTCATTCTACAGAATGAAGTTCTGTAGAAACAGACTTGATGCACTCTGAAAAAATTGTTCAGCTAAGCCACAATGAGTCCTTCTCCACGCAGCACCCTGCATGGGGGGAAAATCACCTCTGCATTGATGGTGCATGCCCACACTCACCAGGTGCTGAAGCACTGCAGTCCTGAGGAGTGCAGGATCGGCCTGGCTGCAGCGCCGACAGTCCTAGAACTGGATCTTTGTCTAGGTCTGTGCCAGAAGGTTGTGTGGGCTGCGGCTGCCTACCTTGTACCATTTTCTCCAGTGTCTCTATCCTCTTGAGGAAGTTCTCCAGATGCTCCAGTCTCACATGGTTGGGCTCATTCCTCAGGTGCTGCCAGGCAAGGGCTATCATCTCTGTCTGACAGGAGGCAAATGGTTCTGCCACGGACCATTGAGGAGGGGGAAGTGCAATGGTCTGGCCTTTGCAATTGCAAATGACACGCCCCGGCTGTGAGCACTGGTGAACCCAGGCTCCTCAGCTTTCACGGTCAGCTCCTGTGACTTGCAAAGGCTGTGTCCCCCGCCCACAGTGTCTATGAGTGGTGGACTAATCTGCTGGTGTGGCTGACCACCCCAGTTCATACTAGAAGGGGCTCCATGACCACCTGTTGCCACGGAGCTATTTGGCTTGCCGTGCATGGAGCAATCAGGATTTCTTGGCAGTGCTCTGTAAGTGGTCATCAGTGGGTGCTTCAAGGCTCACAGGACTGTGCATCCCCTGCTCCACCTTCAGACGGGTGGTGGACTGTGTGGTTCCTGGGTGGCCAGCCATGCAAGGTAGCATCTCATCTAAAAACACCCTAAATGTACTTCCTTTCTTGAACAACTTTCTGGTGACAGAGAGTTGAAGTATCAGTATCACTTAGTAATAAACAATATTAGGTGAGGAACAAGCAGGTTTTTGAGCAGGATGCTCTACTATTGATCAATGCTTCACTCTTAATTACCTGGCCACTAAATATTCTGGTGGAAGGTAACGACTTTACGTTGCTTTTATGGATTTGAAAGGGGCGTTTGATGCAGTTGAAAGATTTCTTCTCTGGATCAAATTGGGACTTAACAATGCTTTGCTACAATTCATTATTAATTATTCTAACCTTACAGCGAAAGTTAGATTTGGAATTAAGGGGGAAGCATCAGACCTCCTGAAGCTTGGAAGGGGGTGGGTGGGGTGCAGCAAGGTTGCCCTATGGCACCTGCATTGTTCTCCCTATTCCTGTATGATCTTAAAGCCTCCTTAACAGAGCCTATGTTCCTGGTTCCATGCTCCTAAATTGTTAGGGCAGGACATTCCGTGTCTCTTGTATGTGGATGATACCGCTCTATTGGTCACTACTAAGGTGGGCTTACAAAGGATGCTTGATAGATTCCACCAGTATTGCTCTATAAATAAGCTAGAAATAAATGGTGGGAAATCCAAGGTGTTGGTTTTTGAGGCATGGAAGCAACATAAATGGTTTGTAAATGTAAAACTTATAGAGCAGGTAAATAGCTTTACCTATCTTGGCATTTCGCTTACTAGTTCTTTGAAGTGGGCCAGTAATATTAGTAATCAGTCTCTGGTAGAAAGTAGATTTAAGAAAAAACCCTGGAAAGAGACCCTGAAGGTCGGTAATATCAGGCTCTTCTCCTCAGTCTTGTATGGAGCTGAAATTTCTGAGTTGAACAGTAAATTTGGACACTTTGTGGAGGCGATTCAAAATGCTTTTCTGAGGCGTCTACTAGAAGTCCAAAAAGGAACTTCTGGAGCTTTACTCCATCTGGAGACTGGTTCACAGAATATAAAAATGCATGCGTTTTTGAGGCAAATAAAATATTGACTGTAAATTAGGCAATATTCACCTGATAGGTATCCCAAGCTATGTCTCCCGGATTACGGGAATTATCCTAAACTGAAGCTTAGTTGGCTGGAGGAAATTAGACTAATGCTATGTTCCAATGGGTTGGGTAATCACTGAGAAGCTGATAGAATACCGCTATCTGGAGAAGAATCTCATATTGCAACTCATTTGCTGGAAGTCAAACTGATTTGTCTATTGCTTGCTCAGCTAAAAGTGTTCCCCTTTATGGGCTTTTTAAAACTGAGATGGGACTGGCCATCTCACTGCATATATCACCAGAGAACCAGGCAAAATGACTATCTATGGTTATGCTTTCACTTATTGTTTATATTCCATAAACTCTTGCTGTATCTGGATGATTTTCTACACATCTTCCATGTTGTGCAAGGAGAAAGAATATAACACTATCCCTTCTGGGGGAGTCATGTGAGACTTGGTTGCCTTTAACCCTAGCTTGTATTGCTGTTAATGCCCAGTCGTAGCATGGTCCAGTCATGGAAAAGGCCAGCCCTTGTATTAGTGGACAGTGAAACATTCAGTTGACTCTTTGCTGCATAAAGTAATTCTTCTTTGTTGAGACTAATGCTACTGCCCTTGAACGTCACCGAGTAGCTCCCTATTCTTGTAGCATTATTATTATAATTATAATTATAATTATTATTATTATAATAAACATTTATATAGTGCCGGTCATGTATCTGGCGCTGTACAGAACATAGAAATAGACGTGGTCCCTGCCCGTGGCTTACAATCTAAAAGACAAGGAGGGGGAGACAGGGAGAGGGGACAGTGGGAGAGACAGGGGATAAGACAAACACACATTCAAGCAGATGCGAAGTCTCAGGTGCGTATGTTTGGCTTGGTTACAATCAGGTCGGTTGCAGCAGTCTGGGGAGGGGGCAAGGCGGATGTGGGTAGGGAGGGAGTTCCAGGCATGGGGGGCAGTGAGGGAGAAGGGTCGAAGGTGGCTAGGTGAGCAGGAGAAATCCATAGATAGCAGGAGATAACCATGGGACACAGTAACAAGGAAGGACGGATCTTTTTCTCACTAGGCCTTCCGAATTTTCCAACACTTTAGTCAACGACCTCCTAAATCTTCAGCTGTACTAAACGATTAAAAATACATTTCAGGAAATGTAGCAGCCTTGTAGCAGACACGTTACACGATCCGTAGTGCTTGTAAGGAATTCATTTCAGCTAGGAATTAGAACTGGAGAGCAGAAGGAGAGTTTAAGTTCAAAGGGACAGAACTAGATTTGGGATGCCTGGATTCTGTTCTTATCACAGGCTTTATTTATTTATTTATTTATTTATTTAAACTTTTACTCCGCCGTTCTTGCCAATGGTGGCTCAGGACAGTTTACAATATCAACATATAAAATACAAATATAAAGCAACCAAAAGATATAAAAACTTAAGATATCCCACAACCCTACACCATCCCCCTGAACACACATTCAGCCCCAACTCCTCAACCTCCTAACTCACCCCATCCCCTCGCAACACCCCCCTCTCATAAATTAGTTTTTTGGTTGCTTTGACTATGGAAATTTATACTGTAATGCTATATGTTTGATATGTTTTACTTTGTTCCTTTGTGGAACTTTTAATGTTGCCAAGACTTTTGGTCATGGCAAATAAAGATATTGATTGATTGATATTTCAATACCCTTGAGATGGAGACTGCACTCCCTGTGGCTGGTTCCCTTGAGACAATGTGGGGGGAATAGGCTGCCTGTGTTTTATGGCTGAAGAGGAGAGAATCCAGTCTCTCATGTTGTCCCACAAGTATCCAGAGATCCTCAGCACATGCCTGTGGTTTGGGCACTATGCTAGGAATCAGGAGACCTGTGCTCAGCATTATAGATTTTAGGGCAGAAAGGACCATTATGATCTAGCTGAAGAGTGGGGAATCTTTTCCTTCCTGTGGGCCACTCTGAAAAGTAGTACAAGCTCCACAATTCAAAAAAGAGCTGGAGGTGGGATGCTTATGGGAGTGTGCTCAGAATGTGAGAAGGGGAGACTCCAGAGATCATGGATAACTGGATATATTTCCTGGATCAATCCCTTGTGCCCTCATCTCTGCTCCCTTCCCCTGAGCTCTTTCAGTGCTTGAGGTTAGGGATTTGATCTGTGGGTTAGATCTAGGAATTAATAAGGGGCGAAATAAACCATGGTGTGAATGTGGCCCATGGGTCAGAGGTTCACCAACGTGTGCATCCCACAGTAGGTCCTTTACATGAGGTGTAATATGGGATCAATCACTTCATCTCTACTTCAGACCCTCCTTCTGTAAAACAGAGGCCCTGTGCATCAGTTTCAATTGCCCCACACTTTGTGCAGGCATTTCTCCCAATGCAAAGTTGGTCTAAAATGCTACAGTGGTGATTCTGTAACATTTTGAACGGGTGTAAATGACTGTACAAGGTGCAAGACAGAACCCTCTTTGGGCCAGAAGTTCTGTCCAAATCTGACTGCATTCAGATTAGGCCTGATGCAGTTGGAGTAATCCTGCTCCCTCTGGAGCTCTGTGTGATGTCATGATGCTCTGTAAGGGGTGGAGCTAGGTACTCTCCCACCCAATGTGGCTCCACCCCTTATGGACTGCTGACAGAATGCTGTGACATCGTGGCCTTTCATAGGGGGTGGAGCCTCCCTGAGGTGTAGGGTGGCCAGATATGCATATTTTAGAGGACACGAGATATACAGGTTGCAGGGCTGCATTGCGTCCAATGCAGCCCTGCAACCTGTATTTCTTGTAAGTGTCCTCTAAAATTTGCATATTTGGCCACCCTACTGAGGTGGGGAAACTGGTATGGCTTGAGCCTCAGTGCTTTGGTAAAACAGCACATGACCTGATCTGGGCCAGATGGAAAAGTGGGGTCTAATTGGGCTGACAGAAGACCTCTAGTGCAGGGATCCAGAGAATTGGGCCCAATGATCCTTTCCCCTTTTCATTAGTGTTGTGAGATCTCTAGTTAAAAATTGCTGCCATGTGGATCAAGGTCTGTTTGAAACCCTCCCATTACAACAAAATGTTCTGAGCATGTGACTGCCTGAATGCGAGGCATGAATTCACTGCACTCACTTTTCAGTCCCATGAGGTATGTGCGCGCACTTAGCATCTAGCTCAAACAAGCACTAAATTCTAAAGCCCCCATTTGCATTTCTCTCTACATCTTAGTCTCTGCTTCCCTGGCCTCCTCCCCTACCTGCCTGCTCCACTATCTTTCAAGGCGATGCTTCTGATCGCTCCACCGGCTAATTAGGGAAACAACTGAAGGAAATGCTGTCAGCGTAGACTACAGCTGTGTAAATTCATTTTGACGTTCAGAATGCCTTGATTTCTCCTTGATCGTAATGGGAGCCAGTAAGCAAGAGAGTATGGGGAGGAGGAATCTTTCGCGGTATTCCGAAATGACAATGAACATGTATAAACTGGGGAGATACAAACATCAGGGAGACACCTCATGCAGCAAAGATTTGGTTGCAACGTGTGAAGAGAATAGGGCCTAGTGCTAAGCTCTTTGACAGTCATGTGGGCGTGTAGATTGAGGCAGAGGCGGAAATAGATTTCATGTGTCTAATCACTGGAATGTGAACATAAGAACTTCTGCCATAATGGGTCAGACCAGTGATCCCTCTAGTTCAGTATCCTGGCTCTGATGGTGGCCAGTACTGAATGGTCTGGGGCATGTACAGTGTTGCCAACGCTACCGTCTCATAAATCATCAAGAGACAAACTCTTTAAAATTCAAGACATTTGGTATATAAATCATGAATTGCTATTTTTTTCAAACATAAACCAACTAACAACTCAATAGAAACAGCATGGGAGCTAGCGGCACTGGGGAGATAGACTGCTCTGCCCGCTGTGCCTCCCTCCTTCGTTGCTTCCTTCTCCTAGAGCCCAGGAGGGGCACAGAGACACCCAACAATGCTGCTGATCAGGCGAGGGGGCACAGGATTCAGAGCTCTTGGGGAAATATTGGGGGCTGAAGCCCAGGCCTAGCAATGCCTCTAGGACTGGGGGCGGGCTCACTCATCATGCTTCGCTGCCACTGCTGCTGAGTCCTCGGGGGCTGGGCAGGGGAGCTGATGAGCTCTCCCATGCCACGCTTGCCAAAGCCCACTTCCCACCAAGTCTCCCAATCTTGCAAGATTAGCGATACCAATTGTGAGATCACGAGTGAGGCTTAGAAATAGCACCTCTCGTGATAAATTCATGAGAACTGGCAATGCTACAAGTATGCTAGCAATCACAGGACAATTATGGAAGATATTTTGCCTCTTGTTCACTATCGTCAAGATTCTTCCGTTGATCAGCCAACAAAAGGAAAAAATGTATTTATCAACTCCAGAGTTGGATTATGTCAATTTGGGGCCTATAAACCTACCTCCTCTGGTCACATCCCTGCCTGGGATAGTAATATCAGACAACACCCACACCAGAGTTATCTACCGAGGGTGGGGGGGAGGGCACTCCATCTCTCCACTTTTTAAAGCCATGCCGGATTAGAGGCAATAGATAGAGAGCGCGAGGTGCTGGAGGCCCCATCTAGTCCAGCTTTGTGGGGGGAGTTTCAGGAAGTGACGCCAGCTGATGCGGCGGAAGTCCTGGGGTCTGTTAGGGCCACATGTTGTGAATTTGATCCCTGTCCGTCCTGGTTAGTGAAAGCTTCCAGGGAGACGTTGGGGACGGTGCTGGCGAGGATAGTGAATGCACCCATGCAGCAGGGGAGGCTGTTGCCTAGTCTCAAGGAGGCTGTGGTGTTCCCCCTGCTGAAAAAACCATTGTTGGACGTGGATGTCCTCGCCAGTTACCGACCTCTGTCTAACCTTCTCTTTTTAGGGAAGGTTATTGAACGGGCGGTGGCACTTCAGCTCCAGATGCATCTAGACAGCTTTGGTTTCCTTGACCCATTTCAATCTGGGTTCTGCCCCGGCTATGGCACCGAGACGGCGTTGGTGGCCTTGGTCGACGGTCTCTGCCGGGAGATGGATGCAGGATGTTCAACATTTCTCATCCTGCTAGATCTCTCGGCCACTTTTGACACCGTGGACCATGGGCTGTTTTTGAGATGGCTGCATGACCTGGGGGGTTTGGACGGAACTGTTCTTGAATGGTTCCGTTCATTCCTCTTGGGGAGAAGCCAGCGGGTGGTGCTGGGGGAGGAAACATCTTGCCCCCGCGCCTTATCATGCAGCGTTTGGCAGGGTTCTATTCTGTCTCCGTTATTATTTAATGTTTATATGCAGCCCATGGGGGAGGTCGTGAGGGGGTTCGGGGTGTGTTGTCACCAATATGCTGATGATACGCAGCTGTACCTCTCTTTTTCAGTTGACCCAGACCCTGCTATCTCGGTGCTATCCCAGTGTTTGGAGGCCGTGGCAGAATGGATGTGGCAGAGCAGACTGAAGCTCAACCCTGATAAGATGGAGGTGATGGTGGTGGTGAGAGCGAAGGAGGTGTTGGACCCCGTTATTGGGGGGGTTCGCCCTCCTGTAGCTCAACAGGTCTGGAGTCTGGGGGTGGTGCTGGATGCAGACCTCCGCCTAGAGCGGCAGGTGGAGGCGGTCGCAAAGGCTGCCTTTCGCCAGTTATATCCAGGGCCCCGAGGGATCCGCGGGTCTGCGAATCGCAGATTTCCCGCGGAATTCCCCTCCCCCCGCGGAATCTCCTGCCCCGCTTCCCCCAGCGCAGAATTTCTAGCCTGCGCTGCGGGGACGCGGGGCAGGAGATTCTACGGGGGAAGGGGAATGAACAAACCCTCGGGGCTTCCCCTCCCCAGCCTCCCCAGCGGCCAGGGCCCTTTAATTTGCTTACCAGGGATGGCAGCAGCAGCTGCTCCGTCC
>QEPC01002777.1:672335-705934 GCA_003113815.1 Sphenodon punctatus
TCAAGCACGCCCCAGCAGCTGGGGAGGGCAAGCCCCGGCAGCTGGGGAGGGGAGGCCCTGAGGGTTTACCAGTGCGGGGGGAGGAGGAGGCAAACCAAGCCCCCCCCCCCGCATGGTAAATCGCGCCGAGGCGCAGAATTGGCCCCTGACTCCCGCGGAATTTTTAAAAAAATTCCGCGGAAGAATCGGGGCCCTGGTTATATCTGGTGGTGAGACTGCGTCCATTTGTCTCCAGCCCGGAGCTGGCCTCCCTCATCCATGCCTTCATCACCTCGAGGCTGGACTATTGCAACGTGCTCTATGTGGGGCTTCCCTTGTGTTTGGTCTGGAGGCTGCAGCTAGTGCAGAATGCGGCGGCCCGTCTCCTTTTGGGGACGGCTCGCCGGGAGCACATAACACCGGTGCTCCAGGCTCTGCACTGGTTGCCGATAGTGTACCGAGCGAGATTCAAGATGTTGGTATTGATTTACAAAGCCCTGCACGGTCTTGGCCCCTCATACCTCAGGGACTGCCTCACCCTCCGTGCTCCGGAGCGACTCCTGCAGTCTGCCGGGGGTGCCTTCCTGGAGGTCCCCCGCATTAAGCGGGGGGGCCACAATGGAGAGGGCATTCTCGGTGGCCGGGCCGTGTCTCTGGAACTCCCTGCTGGAGGAGGCCCACCTGGCCCCAAGCCTTTTAGTATTTCGGCAAAGATGCAAGAACTGGTTGTTCGCCCGGGCCTTTGGGGAGAGGGGTGGGTAATTGGGTTTTATTCCCCCAACCCCCAGTAATTTATGGCCCAGGCCCCGTTTATATGCTGTGTTACATGTTTTAAATTGTTATATATGCCATTTTAGGTATTGCATTGTTTTTATGATATTTTATGATTGTAAGCCACCCCGAGCTGGGTTCAGGATGGGGCAGGGTATAAATTTAATAAAATAAATAAAATAAAATAAAAATTCTGGGGTCTCCCACTTCCTGTCGCACCATTCCCTGTCATTAGGCCAAGGCTAGAGGAGGAAGGACCAGTCCCTCCTCCCACCAGGTCCATCCATGCATAGCATTTTATATTTATAATTTATTTATTTAAAGCATTTTTAACCCACCCATCCTGCCACTGGCAGCTCTAGGCGGTGCACAATATAAAACATTAACATTAAAAACAACTTATAAAATAGACAACGGGAGGTATAAAAAATCCCCAACCACCCACCACCCTAACCCATTTCCCCCCCTACCCACCCCCCCCCAAGCCAGGAGAAACAGCCATGTCTTGCAACAGCGTTGAAATGAGGGGAGATCTGGGGTCAAATGGGTCTCCACCGGCAGGGAGTTCCACAGCCATGGGGTGGCCACCGAGAAGGCCCTCTCCATCGTGGTCCCCCGGCAGACTCGGGGGACCTCCAGGACAGCACCCCCCGATGACCGCAGGGGCCAATCCAGAACCTGGGGCATAAGGCAGTCCTGCAAATAGGTTAGGCCGACGCTGTTTAGGGCTTTATAGGTAAGCACCAACACCTTGAATCAGGCCCAGAAGACTACAGGCAGCCAGTGCAGAGACCGAAGAACGGTGTAATATGTTCCCAGCGGCTCAATCCCACCAGGAGATGGGCTGCCGCATTCTACACCAGCTGCAGTCTCTGTACCATCACCAAAGATAGCCCCGCGTTACAGTAGTCGAGCCTAGAGGTGATGAAGGCATGGATGTTGGTGGCCAGGTCAGAGTCCGAAACATATGACTGAAGCCGACACACCAGATGTAATTATTATTATTATTATTATTATTAACAAACATTTATATAGCACCAGCAGTGTACCTGGCACTTTACAAAGTAATAAAATAGACACGGTCCCTGCCCCTAGGGCTTACAATCTGAGAGACAGGAGCTGGGGGAGAGACTTAGGAAGGGGAACAGAGGGAGAGACAAGGGGTCTAACATTCATGAAGATGCGAGGTCTCAAGTGCACGTACTTGGCTTGGTTACGATGAGAATGACAGCAAGTAATTGGTGGAAGGCACTCCTTGCCACAACCTCCACCCGAGCATCCAACTGGAGTTTGTGAGTCAAGGAGCACCCCCAGACTCCGTACCTGGGGAACCAGCAAAGGGCAGACCCCATCAATGATGGGGGCTGTTACCCCTGCTGCCTTACCCACCAACATCACTTCTGTCTTGTCAGGATTCCGCTTCAGCCGGTTTGCCCTCATCCAGTCCTCCACAGCTTCAAGGCACCCGTTAAGCACCGAGACTGCCAGGCCTGGGTCTGATGGAAAAAAAGAGGTCGAGCTGGGTGTCATCAGCATATTGATGACACCGCACGCTAAACCTCCTGACCATGGGTCGTGATGGAGTGGAGACAATGGAGGCCACTTTTGCCCATTGTAAGGATGGTGTTGATGGGCTCCTCCTAGAGCCACATATATCACAGTTAACAGCTCATTAGTCAAAGGAGCAACTATCACATTTAACAGCTCATTAGAGTCAAAGGATCAAATATCAGTGCTCCAAGCTGTTGTTTCAGACTCAGCAAGATAGCACTGCTTTTGAGTCTCACTTTCAAGCTTATTGTCACAACCACAAGGCTGAAAAAAGGCAACTGTAATCAGCAGAGGTAAGAATTCCACTCTATTCAGTGCTGGTCAGACCTTACCTGGAGCATTGTGTCAAATTTTGGACACCTTGTTTTAAGGACATTGACAAATTGGAGCAGGCTCAGAGGAGGGCAACAAAGATGATAAAGGGTCTGGAAAGCAAGTCTTATGAAGAAAGAGTGAAGGAACAGGATATGTTTAGCCTAGCAAAGCGAAGACTAAGGGGAACTGTGATAGCAGTCTTCAAGATGAAGAAGTTGGCAAGGAACTGTTTTTCATTGCTACAGAGGGCAGACTAGAAATAACTGGCTCGCATTATAGGAAGGTAGATTTTGGTTAAATATCAAGAACAACGTCCTTATAAGTAAGAGCTGTGCGGCAATGAAACAAGTTGCCTAGGAAGGTTGTAGGCTCTCCATCATCGGAGGCTTTCAAAAAGAGCTGAACAGCCATCTGTCAGGGACATCGTAACTGTAGTAATCCTACATCCAAGCAGGGGGTTGGACTAGATGAACCTCAAGGTACCTTCCAATTTTATGACTAGAATTTAATATATATTAACTGTCTGCTGAGATGATTTTCATGTTACCATGTGACTCGGAGTCCGGGGTCCTTAGAATGGACCTATAGCAATTTACTATGGCTTATTGTTGGTGCAGAGACTCTCTGCACTAGCCTGTTGTTGATCTGAATGGGACTGTGTATGGGGGTGACATTAGGTAAAACTGCATTAGTCTTTGCAAGATTCTCTCTCAGTAAAAGCTATGGTAGTGCTTTGGCAAAAGAGGATGCAGATCGGACAGTGTGGAAAGAGACATTGAGGGGTGACTGGGAGAGAAGCAGCAAAAATGGGTAATGCCTGATGGGAAGGGGGCTGACAGATATGGTGAGAGACTGCACTGGAAATGTAGGTCGTGTTTGTCGGTCTAATATGCATTTTGCATTCATTATGGAAAACTCTGCTGTTAGAAAAGCAAGAGGTGGTGGTGGGGGAATCCCATGAGGCAGAGGGGCTTGCTGCGCAAAGCCTGGGTTATAAAACCGTAATAAAAGTGCTCGCTTCTGCCATGCAGTGAATTCCTACAGGGCTTTTGTGCAGGAGCCCCTTTGATCTGTCTTGAAGAGTCTGTGATGCCCAGCTGTTTCAGTAACAACATTCAGAAAGCCATCCCTCTAAAACATTCCTCCCCTCATCCATTAAAGGTTTAAAATAGCTCCTGTTCCTCAGGTCTGACAGTGGGTTTTTTTTTAGTTCTTGGGGGGTGGGCAGAGGGTCCTTGTTAGAGACATTAAAAAATAAATAAAACAGGAGAAAATTAAAAAAAAAATATTCCCTCATTTGAGAAAGGAATCACCTGTGTACACTTCAGTCACAGGATCAAAAAACCTTCAGTTTAAGAGAAGAGTTAAAGCTCTTAAAAATTCATCCATGCTCCAAAAAGTGTGGAAATTGGAAGTTAAAGCTCCCCTTAACTTGTGCGCCATGTAATCAGTAAAGACTGCACAGTCTCACATTGGGTGAAAACAGACCTGCACCTGAACTCCGCTGTAACATTTCTTATGCAAGTTGCAGGGCTGCATAGGGTGCCAATGCAGCCCTGCAACATGCATAAGAAATGTTAAGGTGGAGTTATGTGCATGCCCATTTTCACCCATTGTGCTTGATTACAACCTAGGCTTCATGCACTCACAGTTTGCCTTGGTCTTTCAGCCCCAATCCTCTTCCTCTGCAGAGGGTAACACTGAAGCTGAGGACTCTAAAAGGGAGCGTTTACCACCAACAATAATAAGCTAGGTACTTGAGGAGGACAGCACTGTAGCTTGGAGGGAGAAGCCACATCTGTTGAAGCTATTAAAAAGTAGGGATGGGCGAACAGAACGCCGTTCGGACGTTCAGTTGTTCAGTTTGAAACACAAGTTCGGGTTTGATGGTTTGGTTTGGCCGAATATTCAAAAATAGCGCTATCGATAGTGAAACCAAAACTGAATTTTTGGCTCTGAAAAGACGTTTTTCCCACCCCCAAACTCATCCAAACTAATCCGAACATGACCGAACTGTTCGGTCGTTCAAGAGTTCAGTTCGGACGTCCAAACAGACTGAGTTCGTTCTGAACATCTGAACCGCGTTTGCCCATCCCTATTAAAAAGACTCGGCCAGTCAGGCGCTGCCCACTCAGGCATTGCTGGGTATAAAGTTGAGTTGGACCCAGAGTAAGCAGTAGGGGTGATCTGCTGGAAGAAGGGCCTGTATCAGGGAGCTCCAGAAGGGGAGGCATCAGGAGAAAGCGGCAGCCAGAGCTGGAGGAGTAGTGACTCAGCACATTCTACAGGCTTACCAGCAAGTCTCCCAGGTGGGAGCTACCCTGTTACCTGCCCAGATAAAGGCTCTCATATAAGGACTAATGGAACTGTGCTTAGGGACACATCACTTGGGACTATCACTTGGGACAAGCCTAGACATTGGTGGTTTGGGCTGGCTATTAGGGGAGGTGGAGGCTAGAATCCCAGACTCATAGGGAGATTTCACCTGCATGGACCGATCTCTGTGATCACTTTGAGCGGTTCTTAGGTCTCAGAACTGAGATAATATCTCCAGCGAAGAGTTGCTGGAGCAGTATCTTTGGTGGGTTGCAGGTAATTCCCTGAAAATCAGCTCACTAACAACCCCTACAGGGGCTAGTGAGAAGCACCTGTCCAAAGGGACAGCAAGCTCCTTCCATACCTCAATATTATGGACTTGAAGGCTGATTCTAAGCCCTGTGAATGTGCATACACACCCTGTTACAGGGACTGTGGTGCATGCACAAACCACATAGAAGTCATGCAGAACTCAGGTGCACTGTAGCCCCGTGTATGTGTGTGTGTGTGTGTATGTATGTGTATATGTGTATATATATATATATATATATATATATATATATATATATATATATATATATATATATATATATACACTTCCCCTCTACCCCTGACTGCTCCCAAGGCTTGTCCCTGAATACACATCACCTCTCTCTCACCTTTCTCCCCACTATGTAGACCCCCCCAGCCCTGGGTGCCCCCTCCCCATAAACACACTGCTCTCCATCCCTGGGTGTGCCCCAGCCTTCTATGTGAATATATATCACCCGCCTCTCAGGCTTGTCCCCCAATATATTCTCCTCCCAGCACATGTTGTCCCATTGCCAATACATACACTTCCCCACCCCTGAGTGCCCCCAGTCTCATCCATGCATACGGATAGCCCATTTTCCAGCCATGTCACCCATGAATACTCCCAGTACCTGGTTCCCCCCCTCATGATATAGATACTTCCCCCACTGCCCAGTTGCCCCCATTCTTACCTCCTTGTACACATCCTGCATCCATCAGCCTTGTTCCCTCCATATATAGCTCCCAGTACTCAGCTGTCCCCTACCCATGCCCCAACACAGAGGGGCTGTATGCATGTTCCTGTCTCTATTGTGGGGAGGGTTGAGGCGGGGGAGGCACTCTCCACCCATGCCCCTCTCCAATCCAGACCTGCAGTGTAACTCACCAGCCCGCCTGATGAATCTTCTCATGCATGACATTATCTTAAGAACCTCACTCTCTCCATTAGATAACATAGGAAATTCAAAACATCATAACTTTACAAACTACATGATGTGTTTTCAAAATTCAAACTCAGGAAATAACTAGAATGCACACTTGAGTTTTCTGACACCACTTAACCTCCAGACAGAGAACTTAAAACAAACTTTTCTGTGTTAATAGAAAAAGCTGCAAACCCCAGAAAAAAAGTTCTGCCTCCAATTTTCAAACTCGTATCACACAGCCATTTTTCAACTGATCTGTCTGAAATTTGAACATATTTTACCCCTCACCCAAGCAAGCCTTCCTACAACATTTCACAGTGATAGGATAAATTATCTTGATTTGAATGTTAATTATTAGAGTGTGGGAGCACTCTAATAATTAAGGCGTGTTGCAGGCTACATTATAAAGCCCCAACATTCTATTACTTCTACAATTGAAATGATTAAAATTAGGTTAGTGAAACTTGTAGTGGAGGATCACTGGGGTAGGCGGTTCATGCTGTGCAAATGTCAGCCACATTGGCTGGATAACAGGTGAGATATCGCAGTTTGAAAACCACTCTTTGAGGCCTGATTTTTCATTTAGTCCAACCATTATTATTATTATTATTATTATTATTATTAGCATTTATATAGAGTCAGTGATGTACCTGGTGCTTTACAGTCTTGATCTGAGCAGGGTAGAGGGGTTTAGTGTTTGTTGGGAAGAGGAATTAGCCTTTTAGAAAATTAAAGAAGGCTGCCAGGGGCTGCCTTAGGTTTTTTTTTTTTTTTGTAAATCCAATAAGTAGCTTAAATGTTATGAGGTTGTGAAAAACCCAATGTTAGCCTATCAAGAGGGGCGGAGCTACTTCGAAGAGGAGCTTTACTCACCGCCTCTTCTCCTGTCTTTTCCTTCCCTGAGCAGCGCTTGGGGCAATTGTGCCTGGGGGTTTCAGGGTGCAGGGGAGAACAACCGTCCCCCTGCCCAATGCTGCCACTACCAGTAACTCTGCCGCTGCTCCTATTCGCTGCTGCCAGGGTAGTTTTCAGAGTGCTCACAGTGTGGGGCTGCACACAAGCACTTTGTGGAGCCACTGACCTGTTCCCTAGTAGTGTGGCCTGCTGGGAAGTGTAGACCTAGCAGGGCACACTATGAGAGAACAGGGTGGTGGCTCCACAAAGCGCTTGTGTGTGGCCCTGCACCAAGGGCACTTAAAAAGCTACCCTGGTGGTAGTGGCTTCTCCTCCTCCTCTTGTATGGTGAGTGTGGGATGTGGGGGCCGGGAACAAGGGCAGAGGGTGATTTGGGTGTGGGGGGGCAGAGGAGCAAGGGCAGGGGGCATTTGAGGGGCAGAGGAGTGAGGGCAGGGGGGGCGCCTCTTGTCCTCCTGTCCAGCTTCAGTGTTGCCCCCAACCTGCAAAGGAAGAGGATTGGGACTGAAAGACGAAGGTAAAGTGTGGGTTCATGGAGCCTAAGTTGTGAGCACAATATGTGAGATTGTACAATGTCTTTACTGCTAACATGGCATGGAAGTTAAGGCAGGAGCCTTAATTTGCAATTTCCATGCGTTTTAGTGCATAATTGAATTTGCAAGAGCCTTACCTCTTGTAAACGGGAGGTTTTTTGACTATTTATTTATTTATTTATTTATCCCGCAACCCTCCTGCTCACAGAGGAGTGATTTTTAAGAGCGAGTGCAAGCCACCTTAACTATAGAGCCACTCCTGTGCCTTAATAATAATGGGTAATTTCAGATGTGATGAGATCAGTCAACCACCCTGAATCACAGTGGATTCAGGGTGATGACTGTGATGTCGTGCACATCCGTTTGAGCCCTGCCACATGTTCACAACACTGAATCTCTGGCAGGGGGTCAAAGCTAACCATGGTTCTGGGGATGATGCCAGCCCCATCCCCAGAACCCTGGTTATATTGACCACGATCTGTGATGGGCCAAAAGTAACATGTTACCTTGGTCCATCATGGATTGTGGCCCCAACCGCTGTACGGGATCGGGTGCAGCGGCTGCATTGGCTGCTGTGCCCGCCTGTCTTGCCGAGGGCGGCTGGCCAGGGGAGCGTGGGGCAGTGCAGCTGCATGTTGCGCCGCACAGCCTCACCCCTTCCGAGATTCCCCAGCGTGATGGAAGCCGGGATGTCTAAAGGACGGCTGGCTTCATTACTGACCGGGATCCGAGACGGATCTCCGTCTGGGGTTCAGGCCTAATCAAGAAATCACACAGGCACAACCTGCTTGTAAGGGAGCTAACTGTTTAATGTGTCAACTATATACATACAGATCCTGAGGTCAAAAAATTAACAAGCAGGGCTTCAGCACCAACTTTATTGGAGAAGCTTAGTATGAACAATCACACGCTCTACAAGGGACTACTCCTGTAGAGTTTTATCGCAGACCTCTGCCACAAACTCAAAAGCTTGTGCACACTCATTCCCAGAAGCTGTTCTAATAAAAGACATTGCTATAACTAGTTTAGCAACTGAGGATCTAACTTCCAATGCAATCAGCTCACAGTTTTCCACTACATTGAAGCAAAGAAATTCTGTACAGAAGAGTAGCTTAAAACAGCTGTTTAGCACCATCACTACCTACTAGTACTGCCACAAATCCCATTGAAGATGTGCACAGCCCTAAGGCACTTGCACTAAATAGCTGGAGGATGGTGCTGCCTAAAAACACTGACTTTGCCATAGTTTCATTGTTCTTGTGCATTTGCAGAAGTGGAAAATTTCAAGGCTAAACAATGACTGATTTTTTTTAAAAAAAAATTTATTTTATTTTTGTATTTGGATGGCAGGTTTGCATTCAAACATTTGCCGATAATTGCAGGTAATCTGAGTAGCTTATCAAGCCTGCAGAATTGAATATGAGTGACTTACACTTCAAAGATCTCACAACAAACACTGACTCAGATATCTTGGGTGCTATTCTAACCTCACATGGGTGTAAATTGGAAGTTGCTCTTCTGAAGTCCGTGGAACAGAGTCAATATAAGACTGGTGGGGTGGTGGTAGTGAGATGAAAAAATCAAGTCGTTTAGATTTTGTTTGCTTTAATGGACTCTTCATGATCTGGAAAAAGCCCTGCTGCTTCTCAACAAATGTTGTGTAAGGCATGCTAAGTATATTCTTCTCAATTTGTCATGACTTACCAATATGCTTGGCTCTGTAGGAGAGAGCCCCTGACCCAGAAAGCTTAGAGACTAAAAAGGTACCAGGATAGCAATATGAGGACATATGGGACCTGACTGACATGCATCCAGATGTTTAAGCTAAAGCTGAAATTAATTGGGCTTATTTTATTTATGAATAAAATTAAAAAGATTCACAGCATCCAAGACGGGGGAGGTAATGGTGCCACCTTACTTAGCACTGATGAGACCTCACCTGGGGTACTATTACTGTATTCAGTTTTGGGCACTGAACTTCAAGAAGGATGTTGACAGATTGGGGAAAATTCAGGGAAATGAAACCAAGATGATAAAGGGGCTAGAAGACAAGCCATATGAGGAAAGGCTGAAAGAACAGGGCATGTTTAGGCTCAAGAAAAGAAGACTAAGGGGGGATGTGGTAGCAGTTTTCAAATATCTAAGAGGATGCCACCCCAAAAGTTGGTGAACATTCACTCTTCACTATCACAGAAGACAGAACAAGATGGAATGGGCTTCCATTTTTCAAAAGGCATCTGGGCAAGCATCTGTTTGCGATGATATAGGAATGAAAGTTGTCTTACCTTAAAAGCAGGGGGCTGGACTAGATGACTGTTGAAGTACCTTCCAGTCCTACAATTCTTTTATTTGCTTCCATTAACAAAATTTGAAAATGAATTTAACAGGTGAGAAATGGGAATAAATAGATACACCAAAGTGAATGAAGTGCTGCCAAATAAACCAGGTAACAAATGATGAAGATGCAATATGATCAAAAATGGAGAGAGAGAGTGAGAGTTGAGGGATGTAACCTTTGACTATTGGGAAATGGTAGTCAATAGCAGGGAATAGATCCCTCCATGATGACCTGTTGTGCACTTCATATGAAGCGAGCAAAGGTGGCCACTGTCGGAGATAGGATGTTGGCTGGATGGAGCATTAGTCTGACCCAGTATGGTATTTCTTATGATCCTACAGTGATATCGTTTGTATGAATGTTAATGATCCCATGACTTATGATTTGCCCTGGACTCCTTAGTCCCAAATTCCTCCTCTCCACACTTTTGCTTGCTCGCTGCTCTCAGCTCGCTGCTGTGTTTCAGAGCTGTTACATGTCGACTGTTTTTGAAAGGCTCAAAGAGTTTCTCAGGTGAACAGGTCAAATTAAGTGGTGCTATCATTCAAAAACGTTCATACTTCTTCCCAGCCTCCTGTTGGTAAGTAGGTATTATGTGTCAAGCTTGATCACCAGTAAAACATCCATGTTGGGTTATGTAGACCATGCCCTTGTTGATATGTAAAATGAGATCTCCAGACTCCAGAGCAGCTTCATGAGAATTAGGGTGAAAACTGACATGACTTTAACCACCCTTTGTGGTCATTTATGCATGTTTCAGGGCTGCATAGGGCACCAATACAGCCCTGCAACATGCATAAATAACCACCAAAGGTGGTTAAAGGGTGGTTAGCGTCATGTCTGTTTTCACCCTAAGTCCACTTTCAGACCAGATGATTGGCCCTATTGGGAAGGGTGGTATCTGAATTTGAATAAGCAAATGAACGATGGACAGCACAGTCCCTTTCCAGATGCCACAGTTTTGTCACCTCAGGGTTGAGGTGGAGCGCTTGCAGGTTCTCTTATGACAATGAGGTCACAATGAAGCCACCTATTTTAGGTTTTGTTTTTATGAGCAAGAGTAGTTACTCCAGAGTAACTTCATCCCCTCTATTTCTGTTCCCCCAAGCAGGGGGAAGCATGGGTTTAAAATCTCTTTCCTTCCCCTGATCTCTCTGCTTGGGAACTTGCAGGGACTGCCAGAGGAGGGAGCGGAATAATGAGCAGTCAGCAAGGCAGAGAGACGCTACACCTCTAGGGAAGAGAAACACAAAAGTAATGATTGCTTCTGGAAAAGAGAGGAGGAGATGATTATATACCTCCCAACATTTCCAGTCACCAAAGAGGGACAAGCCCCCCCCCCTCGGTCAATAAGCCCTGTTTCTCAGCCAATATGTTCCAGCCCCCCCTTCCCCCCCACATACATGCACACACATACCCAGCCTAATATCTCATGTGCAGAAGGCATGGCAGAAGCTCTCACGCTTACCATTCACATAGTATCTTGTTCCATCATCTATCCAATGTCCTCTCAAATGCTTTTTCTGGAAAGCAACCAGGAAGGAGGTGGCTGAGGCTTGAATACTGATTTTTTCCCCTCTTTCTCCTGAAAGAAGAACTTTGACCCCTGAAATGGGGTCAGTGGGATTCAGAACCCAAAGAGTGACTGTCCCTCCTAAGTAGGGACTGCTGGGAGGTCTGCAATTACCATCTTCTTACCTACCTACCCTTCCTCTCCCTCTTCCCTGTCCATCCTTATTGATGGGGTCACCATCCGCCCCGTTCCCCAAGCCCATTGCTTGGGCTTCATCTTCGATACTCACCTTTCCTTCAAACCCTACATCAACTCTGTTGCCAAGTCCTGTTGCTTCACCCTCCACAACATTGCATGGATTCGCCTCTTTCTCTCGGTCTCCTCCGACAAAACCCTTGTTCACGCCATGGTTATCTCTCGCCTTGACTACTGAAACCTCCTCCTTACTGGCCTCCCCCGGTCTCATCTGTCCCCCCTTATCTCCATCCCAAACTCTGCTGCTACAGTCATCCACTCAGCCCGTTGCTTCAACCACGTGCAGCCTCTCCTCTCCTCACTTCACTGGCTCCCCCTTCCCCAATGCACCCTTCACAAACTCCTGGTATTCACTTACAAATCCCTTCACAAACTGGCTCCCCTTTACCTCTCAGCCTTAGTCTCCTTACACACTCCTGCACGCACTCTCCGCTTCTCCTCTGCCCCCTCCCTCGCTCTCCCTCGTCTCCCCTGCTCCCCTAAGCGCCTTCGTCCCTTCTCCCTTGCTGCCCCCCATGCCTGGAACTCCCTCCCTGTCCACATTCACCTTGCCCCCTCCCTCCGCACCTTCAAATCCCTCCTCAAAACCCACCTCTTCGTCGCCGCCTTTCCCGACGCCTGTTAGAACTTTCCTATCAATATTTACTGTCTGCCCTCCCCACAGACTCCTGCCTAACTGCAACCAAGTCAAGCACGTGCACCGGAGACTTCGCATCCGCTTGAATGTAATTTATCCCTTGTCTCTCCCTATGTTAGGGATGGGCGAACAGATCGCGGTATGGGTTCGTCTGTGTTCGGTTTGTCTGCGTTCTGTTCATCCGTTTGGTTCGGCAGTTCGGTTAGTTCGCCGGGTTCAGCCATTCGGTTCGGCCGTTCGGGAAATGTTGTTATGGGTGGTTTTTTTTGTTTTTTATATGGTTTTTGGTTTTTTATTGGGTTTTATATGGTTTTCTTTTGTTTATTTGGTTTTTTTGTTTTTATATGGGGTTTTTAAACTTATTTTTTGTATCTAATCTATCTATCTATCTACACTAAATCTAACTGCTATTAACTATTCTAAATGCTATGAACTAAATGGATTATCTAATAAGTACACAGGCCTACTCCTACAAACACTAAAACTAAATCACTAACGCTATGTCTATCACTAAGCTAGCTCCTACAACTACTATCTCTAACCTATCTCTCTATCTCTCTCTATATGGGATGGGGGGGGGGGAAATCACAAACACAAGGTTTCAGTTTAAGGTTTAAGTTTCATTTCAGTACAAAACTGAAATGAAACTTAAAGCAATCTAATAATCCTACTCAACGCCTGCTGTTCAGGAACAGCGACTAGCTCAGAAGGTGTTGGGAAGGGGGGAGGCAGATAGTTTCATTTCTTGCAAGCCTCTCCACCCCTGGTGCCTGGAAGTCTGCTCCTCAGTGACTAGTACTACCCTTCCCTGTCACGTTTGACCTTACAGTGAACCTTTTTTTGCCACCCTAACTCACCCGAACGCGATCCGAACTGACCGAACTGTTCGGTCATTTTGCCGTTCGGATTGAGTTCAGTTCAACCAGTTCGTGTTCGGAAGTTTGGTTTGGTTCGGTCATCCGAACAGGCCGAGTTCGGGCTGAACTCCGAACTTCCGAACTGCATTCGCCCATCCCTACCCTATGTCCCCTCTCCTTTTCTCCCCCCTCCGTGTCTATTAGATTGTAAGCCGTAGGCAGGGACCACGTCTATCTTATTGTTCTGTAAAGTGCCTGGTACACAGCTGGTGCTATACAAATGCTAATAATAATAATAATTTAATTAATAATAACCCTCCCTCCAGTAGAAGCCTTGCTACCAACTTTAAACCTGCTTCTTTGAAGAGGATAGTATCTATCCTTTAACCTTGTTTCAACTCTCCTGCTTGTGGGAACACAGGGTGGATTAAAGCAATGTAGAAGGTACTTACTACCTCCAACAGAAGTGCTAGTGTGAACACAGCCTTTGCTTCCTAGGACAACGTGATGCCTATTGTGCTCTCTGGTCTTGTCCATAAGTGATATCAGTTTGCAGGATTGTCTGTGTTCACTGCTCTTGTGAATTGGTGCAGGCAAATACTTGTAGTACAGCAATATTTTGCCCATTGGGTCACTAATGTGGGATATCTGCAAATCCACAGACTTAGCTACAGCGTTGTGTTTTTCAGGTAGTCTGTTTCAGCTAGTTCTGAGCAGCAACCCGTAATAACATGTTATTACCAAGTCTTATAACTTAACGAGTGGGGAAACATTAAGCCTATCTGTCTCATTATCTAATGAAAGATCAGGCATTCCGTATGTCAGTTCCTTGTTGTCAGATTGGTAAGCATTTTAAAATATTTTTTGTGCAATTATTTGGTGAGTCTGTGACATTTAGTCTAATGAGATTCCGACAGACAACTCAGTGATTGGGGTCTGAAAAAAATCAAGGAATCCCACAGATCTTCAAAGAACAAAGAGGTGCTTGATGCTATAACTTAAAAATAACAACAATCGATTATACACACATCCTTACTCTCAGAGGCTGTTCATGTTTATGCAATTTGCTTTCACCTCAGCCTGAATTAACAAGACAGTGAAAACCCAGTCTCTTCATTGCACCTCGAAGCAGCGAGTGCCAGCTGCATCATCTGGTACAGTGGCTCCCTTGCATTTTGTCTGTGCAACCCCCCCCTTTTTTAGACTTCAATATAATCCTGCGACCTCCCCAGATGGCAACAAAGACATGGAAAGTATAAAATATATCCCTCAGGATCTTTACACCCATCTGCAGATGGCATGGCCCATTGGCCCTTACTTGGAATTACAACCGATAGTTTGGGAACTTCTGACTTAGTAGCTGGAGGTAGGAGTTGAGACTTCACTGTAGCCAGCCCTTCTCTGGTTGGCCAGGCATCGGAACCTATGCACAAGAGGGGTGAGGAGTGGGCACGCGGGCAGGCAGCAAAAATTCTGCCACTCCTCCCCTGTCACCATTCCAAGTCCAAGCTGAGGCTTACAGTGCATTCATGCTTTGAGCACATCCTTTAGCTTCTCTACTTCTGTTTCCTATCGTCTATTTCCCTGCCTTGTGGGGTGAGGGTTGATGATTAATCTATTCGTCTATAAAAGACTTGGAAAAATGGATCCTGCAAAGTCTATTGCTCTGTCAGGAGCCAGTTCCCGGTGGGACGGCTCAGCTGGCCATCACTCCACACCTTACCTCTACTGCCGATGTGGAGAGTGTGAATAATTTGGTGCTTCTGCTTTGCTGGAACAGATGTGGTGCCCACTGGGGACTTGCACGGTATTTTCTTGAAAGAGAGTTAAGGGGGTGGGGGGGGGGGGAATGAAAGCATCATTTTGTTATCTTTTGAAAACTTGATGTTTGAAGTCTGTGTTTATTTTACTTTGATCTGTGCTGTCTTTCCTATTTCATTTAGAGCCATGCCAATGGTTTGAAATGAAGACAGGAAACAGTGGCAGCATGGGGGAGGATCAAGCCTTCTTTGCTTCATGTCTCAGGGGTTTGTGCCCTTGGTGGGTATATTGCCATTAGCAGGGAAAATATTCCAGGTGTTTCACTTACCAAAATGCCTGTGGCCTGGCACGTTAAATAGATCACTTCCCAGCTGGTACTGAATGTGGCTTCCCACATCATCCATTGTTTAAGTTGTCTGCCGTGGCTACATTTAGCCAGGCTTGGACTTCCATTACTCTCAGTTCACTTATATTATACAAACACTTCAAGGCTTTCTGCTATAAGCAGAATGATATTTCCTACAACGTATGCCACCACATCCCATCTAAACCCCTTTAGACAGAACAGGAAAGAACCTACATTAAACAGAACATGGAAGAGCCGGGAATGTCACTATTGCAAACTGGAATGGGTGGACAATTGGGCTGACTCCACATCACAGTTCCTTTGTTTTTAGTTAGATTTCTTTCAACCAATCCTAAGTAATCAGTCCTCCATCTTCACCTCTTCATCCATGCCTCTACCTAGGAGTTTGCTTCCTAACTTGCCTGCTCTTGTTTCTAGTTCCACAAATGTGCAGGTCACCTAAGATTCCTTTATGGTAGGCTTGTTGTATCATCCATCTAATTGCAGAGGATTCAGATGAGAGCAACCAAGAAGATAAAGGGGCTAGAATGCAAGCCCTATGAGGAAAGGCTGGATGAACTATGTATGTTTAGTCTAGAGAAATGAAAATTAATAGTGGGAGGGGATGAGGTTGATAGAAATTTTCAAATATCTTAAAAGGATGCCACAGAAACACTGGTGGACATTTGTTCTCCCCTGCCACAGAAGACAGAACAAGAGGAAACTGGACTTAAATTGCTGCAAGGTAGATTTGGGTTAGATATTAGGAAAGACACCCTAACTGTAAGAACCATTGAGCAATGGAATAAGTTGCCTAGGGTAGTTGTGGAATCTCCTTCCTTGAATGTTTTCAAAAACTGTCTGGACAAGCATTTGATGCTGGAGGTAGAGGGTGTCCTTCCTGGAAGAAGGGATTGGAACTAGAGGACTCTTTACAGTCTCTTCCAGCCTTATAGTCCTAGGATTCTAGAATCTTGCCTGTTGAAAACACAAAACAAAAAGAACCCGAAAACACAAAACAAATCCAGCTTGTCCTGTAGGTAGACTCTTTGTATGATAATGGTTGAAAACTAGTGCTGAAATGTGGTCCTTGGTTTTCCTCTGAAAACACAGAGGATTGGGGCATTCGACTTGATTTATCAAGTTCTTAAGTTTTGAGGGAGGGCCCCCCAAAGCTGCGGAACTCAAAAAATCCTTGGCCAAGTGCAGGGAAGGGAAATGGAGGCCAGCGCTAGGCCACTGCTTCCCCTTCCCTGACCCCTGCTGGCCATGGAAGGGAGAGTGGGGGCCTAGCAGGGGGGCCAGGGGTGGGGTGCTTAGAGGGAGTGGGGGGGCCTAGTAAGGGGATCAGGGGTGGTTTACTTCCCGAGGGGTCCTGCACCGATGAGTGGCCTCTTCCCAGCTGGTACGTTTGAAAATACCCCTCCTCTGAGCATTCTCAGAAGGATCTGGATGGCCTTTTTTGAGCATGCTCGGCTCTTTTTAAAGATAGCACTGGCAGCATCAACAGGCCAGCACCATCTTTGTAAAGGGTCGTGCATGCTCAGAAAGGGCCATTCAGGCCCTTCTGAGTATGCTCAGTGGTTGTTTTTTTATTTTCAAACTTACCAGCTGGGAAGAGGCCACTCATCAGCGTGGGACCCCTCTGGAACGTAAACCCACCCTGACCCCCCTGCTAGGTCCTTTGCTCGCTGTTAATTACTCCAAACATGACCCCACCCCCAGCCTTGGAACTCAGCCAGTATTTGCCGAGAGTCAGAGAAGCAGCCCAAACAGTCCTCAGATCCTTGGAGAATACGCGTGAGGTTTTTTTTTTTATTATTCAGAGCAGCCCTAGTGAAAACAGACATGAACTTTAACTGTGCTTTAACACACTGCTTTAACATTTCTTATGCATCTTGCAGGGCTGCATAGGGTGCCAATACAGCCCTGCAATATGCATAAGAAATGTTAAAGGGGAGTTAGGTGCATGTCTGTTTTCACCCAAATGTATTTTTGAAGAGTATTCACATTCATTTAAATGAACAAACATCAGAATCATTTTTTTGTAACCATGCAATATTCACATATTTGTTAATTTGGTTGTTTCATTTTGGTAATTTCATTACTTGGTTTCATTATTTTGTTTCTTTGGTATTTTGCTTTCAGTACTTCACTTGATACTATTTAGTGCTATTAATGGGGAGCACATGATGGTAAATAGCTATTTGATAGCTATTTGACTGGATAGGGGTTGCTCGATCCTGCTAATTCTGTTGGTTGCTTTTGGTACCGTTGATCATGAGATGTTGGTGACTTGCTTGCGGGACCAAGCCAGAGTGGGAGGGATTGTTATTGAATGGTTCTGTTCTTTCCTGACCAGAAGAACTCAGCGAGTAGTGCTCGAGGATTTTTTTCTCATCGCCATGAAATCTCTCATGTGGAGTCCCACAAGGTTCCATCTTGTCCCCTCTCATGTTCAACGTGTATATGAAGCCGCTCAGTGAGGTCATAAGGAGGTTTGGTGTGCAGTGTCATCAATATGCTGATGACACCCAACTTTACCTCCTCCTTTTCATCCGACCCAGACCCAGCAGTCTCGATGCTTACTCAGTGTTTGGCAGCTTTGGGGGACTGGATGTGGGCGAACTGACTGAAGCTGAATCCTGACAAGATGGAGGTGATGTTAGTGGGGAAGGTGTGACATCCCCCATCATTGATGGGGTTCACCCCCTGTATTCCTCAATTCCCAACTCCGCTTGGATGTCCAGGTGGAAGCTGTGGCGCAGAGTATTTTTCACCAACTACATCTGGTGCAGTGGCTTCAGCCATATATCTTAGACTCCGACCTGGCCACCATGACTCATTCCTTCATCAACTCAAGACTGGATTATTTTAATGCCCTCTACATGGGGCTACCTATGGTGATAGTTCAGAGGCTGCAACTGGTGCAGAATGTGATGGCCTGCCTCCTTACGGGGACAGGCTGCTGGCTGCCTATAGTTTTTTAGGCCCGATTCAAGATGTTGGTACTTATCTATAAAGCCCTAAAAGGCTTGGGCCCTACCTACCTGCAGGACCACCTCACTCCCTGGGCTCTAGATCAACCCCTGTGGCTGACTGGGGGTGCCTTTCTCGAAGTCCCCTGAGGGTATTTTCAGACGTTATGAGATCAGTGAACCACAGTGAACCACGGTCAATCCTGCGGCAGGGCCAAAGCACCCTGAACGTCTGTTTCACGGGTGCTAGATGTTCACCATAGTCAATCCCCAGCAGGGGTTAAATTTAACCATGCTCCGGAGTTCCGGCCTGGACCATCTCCGAAAGCGTGGTCAAAGTGATTCCCACCGGGAAACAAAAAAAATAGTAACGTCTGAACAGCAACCACTGACCAGAATCAAGCAGAACGATTCCCAGCCGGGGATAAAGCACACAGCATCGCTGCCAGGCAATGAGCAACAACAGGAGCTGGGGAGGGAGATTTAAAGGGCACCCAGCAGCAGGGGGACGTGGTGGGATGGAGCGAGGTGGAAGGGAGAGGAGAGTGAAGGATGAGTGAGGAAGGGAGGAGGAGGAGGTGGTGGAGGTGCAGGCAGAGGAGCCAGTGGTCATGCTTAACATGGAGGTGGTGGGGGGACAGCAGCAGCAGCAGCCAGGATGGGCCGCCCAGCCGGGGATAAAGGGCCTTCTGGGTGTTTTGACCACAGCCCAGGATCGGCATAACGTCTGTTGCGCTGCTCCGGGCCGTGGTCTACCGGTCCGATTCCCTGCCGTGGTCCTGCTCCCATCACGTCTGTTTGGGGCCTTTCTTGTCCATGGGGGGTGGTAGTCGGCTTGCCACCGCTGGGAATCTACTGTGGTGAATCGGGCGCCCGTAACATCTAAAATCACCCTGAGTATCCCAGAGAGCGTTCTCGGTGGCTGTACCAAAGCTGTGGAACTCCCTCCCGGCAGAGGCCTGGGTGGCCCTGGACCTTCCCTCCCTCAACAGAGGTGTAAGAGCTGGCTGTTCTGCCAGATGTTTGGCGAGGAACATGGGTGATGAGTGGTTTAGGGGAGTGGGGGTTTGGTGTTTTTAACCTTCAGTGTTTTACTGTTTTTTTAATAGTTACTGTTGTCTTTATCTTTTTATAAATTGTAAGCCACCCTGAGCAGCCTGTGGCGGGGGGTGGGATTAAACTTTAAAAATAAAATAAATAAATATATAGCATAACAGTATGGTGATAGCACTAAGTAGTACTGAAACACCGAATAAAGGCAATGAAATAATGAAACAAAGTAATCCAACACCATCCAATACTTATCAAAACAAGATAAAGTGGGGAATTAATAGTGCTTTGTACTAGGGTGTGCACTTCGTTTTTGTTATATTGAGAACGATAATGAAATTTTTGGTTTTCGTTATCATTATTGCAATAACAGTAATGAAAATAAATAATAACAACATCAATAACAAAGTTTGTTTTTCATTATTAATTTTGTTATTGCCCGACAGTTGTTTTGGAGGGAAAATGTGGAGAGGGGTGGAGGGAGCAGAACATATTGGAGCCATTTGGGAGGGAAACAGTGTTGAACTCTTGAACTGGGCCTGTGATGGGAGGGGAAGGATCTGATGGATGTAATCGCTGGCCAATGAGCAGTGCAAACAGGTCCCAGGCAGTTGAATGGCACCCTGTGATTGATTCTGGGAGGCAGGAGGCATTGAGCAATCATGGGGGCTCTAGGGAGGGCACTGAAACCCTTTATATTGCAGGGCCAGGGTGTTTTGACTTTTGTTCTGTGTTAGCTCTTGATGTGTCAGTTGTATTTACAGAACTCTGGTGCTTGTACTAAAAATCTTCCCCAGCCCTCAGTGTAATACCTTACCTTTCCTTATACCCTTTATTTCACCTTTTCCCTTCCCCTGTCTGTGTTAGTGGGGGGAGGGGAAGGGGTTCTTCCAATCAACCACACACTCCCACTCAGATCGAGGCCCTCCCGGCTCTGACCAGTGCAGCACTGGAGTAAATGCCCATCAGGATAGTGTTTGGGTCTGTATAGTCTCGCAGAGACTAGGGCCCTATCATCATAGGGCTCAGAGCAAGGAGAAAGGCCAAAGCCCACGAAGAACCCTGAGAGTCCCATACACATGCACTTGCACTAGGAGGCAGGGAATGGAAGGTTCGTGCGGGAAGCAGGACAAGGTCCACAGGAATCAGAGGAGGGGGAAGAGGCCAGGGCACTCATGCAGAAGGGGGAAAGGCTCCCTCAAGGGGGGGGGGGAAGGGGAACACCCACGCACTCACCCACCACCCAACTCCCACACCTTACTTGTATGCTCAGGGAATGGAACAGGGGTCAGGGTCCACTCGTAGTCACACACTCTCTGAAGGCACAGCCACGACAAGGTACAGGGAAGCGCACAACACAATTCACATAGCTCAAGAAAAGGGGGCCAGATTCACACTTTGATTACAGGCGCTGGGCAAACCCCAGCGCCGGCTTTTTAACTCTAAGTCTCTGTCATGCCTGGAGCCGCGTGGAACGTAGCAGCGGCCCAGGTCCCACCCCCATGCCCTGCACCACTCCCGGAAGTGCGGGCGCCGCATTATCCAGAAGCCTGGTTTCTCCAGAAACTGCTGACGCCGGCAGGCTCGGGGAGGCCGCAGTGGGCGGTCTGGCCCGGGCAGCTGGAGCTGCCGAAAAATGGGTAGCCCCATGGCACGACAGGCGCCGCCTCCTAACAGTACCCCCCTACTGAGCCCCCCAGCCAAGGCCCCAGGAAGGTCGAGGGTGGCCCAGGTGGCGAAGGTAGAATAAGTGCACCAAGCATGGGGGGGAGATCTGCGATGCAGGCTCCCAGGATCTTTCGTCAGGCCCGTAACCTACCCAATCAATTAAATAAAACAGCCTGTCTCTACAGTATCGGGAGTCAAGGATGGTATGAACCTCATAGTTGGGTTCCGCCACGGGTAGACCCAGAGATTCCACACCGGGGGGGAGGAAGGAGTCCCTGCGGCTTCTTTAAGGAGAGAAACATGAAAGGTGGGATGAATCTTCATTGTGGGGAGAAGCCGGAGGGTATAAGTAACATCATTAACTTTACGAAGAATGAGGAAGGGGCCAAGAAACCGGTGATCCAATTTTCGTGATGGCCGCGGGGAAGGATAGTGTCTCTGGTCTAGCCAGATGAGGTTGCCTGGCTGAAATACGGGCGCAGGTTGGCGATGGTGGTCCTCACTTGGTTTGTACTGTTGGCGGACTGAGGCAAGAGTCCAGGCGGCCAAGGCTTGAGTCTCTTGGATTCGCTGTGAAAGGGCCCCTGTAGCAGGGACAGAGGTGGTCAAAACGTCAAAGGTCCCTAAAGGGGGGTGAAACCCATAGGTCACAAAAAAGGGGGAGTTGCCAATAGACACATTTGGAGCGTTGTTGTAAGCGAACTCTGCTAAAGGTAACCAGTCATTCCAATAATCTTGTAGGTAGTTAACATAGTTCCATAGATACTGTTCAAGGTTTTGGTTTACACGTTCAACTTGTCCATTGGCCTGGGGATGGTATACCATTGTAGGACTTAAAGTGACATGGAGACTCTTGAATAGTGCCTTCCAAAAGTGGGAAATGAATTGAGTCCCTCTGTTGCTCCTTAGTTCTTTCGGCCATCCATGTAACTTAACGATATGCTGAATAAAGAGGCAAGCCATGCGTTGTGCGGTGGGTAGCCGCTTACAGGCAATGAAATGTCCCATTTCCTTAAAATGGTCGACTACCACTTGTATAGTGGTATAGCCTCTTGAGGCAGGAAGCTCGACAATGAAGTCCAGGCCCATGCGTTGCCAGGACCCCTGTGGAAGCAGCTGCAGTTGGAGGAGTCCTATGGGTGCCTTGCGTGGAATTTTATTTTGTGCATAGGCCTGGCACTTCTGGACATACTGCTTGATGTCTTCTCGGAGGGTAGGCCACCAAAAGGTGCGTGCGACTAATTTATAGGTGTGTTCCTTGCCCGGGTGTCCGGCCATGGGGGAGTCATGGTGGGACCACAAAAATCAGGTCAGCATGATGGAGGGATGATAATACACCTGTTCTTGTAGCACAGGCCCTGATGAGTGGTGGAGGGAGCCATTTTGTGGGGGCCCAATTCCTCAGTGAACGTCTTCTGGAGCCGCTCAAGGGTAAGTAGTGTGCCTGCAAAGACCCGCTTATCCAAAATGGGTCCTGGTGTGCGCACCTGCTGGTCCTGGTCCTCATCTATATGCAGCCCTTGGGGGAGGTCGTGAGAGGGTTCGGGGTGCGATGTCACCAGTATGCTGATGATACTCAGCTGTACCTCTCGTTTTCTACTGACCCAGACCCTGCTGTCTCGGTGCTATCCCAATGTTTGGAGGCCGTGGCGGATTGGATGCGGCGGAGCAGACTGAAACTCAACCCAGACAAGACGGAGGTGATGGTGGTGGGGAGGGCGAAGGGGGTGGTGGCCCCCCTGGTTGGGGGGGTTTGCCCCCCTGTAGCTCAGCAGGTCCGGAGTCTGGGGGTCATATTGGACGCAGACCTGCGGCTGGAACGGCAGGTGGAGGCAGTCGCCAAGGCTGCCTTCCGCCAGCTTTATCTGGTACGTAGGCTGCGTCCGTATGTCTCTGGCCCGGACCTGGCCTCCCTCATCCATGCCTTCGTCACCTCGCGGCTCGACTACTGTAACGCGCTCTACGTGGGGCTTCCCTTGTTCTTGGCCCGGAGGCTGCAGCTGGTGCAGAATGCGGCGGCTCGTCTTCTTACGGGGACGGGTTGCCGGGAGCACATTACACCGGTGCTCCGAGCGCTGCACTGGCTGCCGATAGTGTGCCGGGCCAAGTTCAAGGTCCTAGTGATGATCTATAAAGCCCTGTCGGCCTTGGCCCCTCTTACCTTAGGGACCGCCTCGCCCTTCGCGCCCCGGAACGGCTCCTGCGGTCTTCCGGGGGTGCCCTCCTGGAGGTCCCCCGTGTTAAGCGGGGGGCCACGATGGAGCAGGCATTCTCGGTGGTAGGGCCGCGGCTGTGGAACTCCCTTCCGGAGGAAGCTCGCCTGGCCCCAAGCCTTTTGACATTTCGGCGGAACTGTAAGACCTGGCTGTTTGCCCAGGCCTTTGGGAGGGGGGGGGGGGGTGATTTTTAATCCCCCACCGATTTATTTATTACTGGACTTTGCCCTGTTTTATTGTATATTTTATATTGTTTTAATGGTTTTATTGTTGTCAGCCGCCCCGAGCTGCATTGCAGGATGGGGCGGGATAAAAATCTATAAAATAAAAATAAAAATAAATAAATATGTTATCGGGATAAGGCGTCGACTAGGATGTTGCACGTCCCAGGGCAATACTGTAGGGTGAAGGAAAATCGAGAAAAGAATAAAGCCCACCGAGCGTGATGAGCATTCTGAATTTGCGCAGTTTGGAGATAGGTGAGGCTCTTTTGGTCAGTAATGACAGTCACGGGATGTGGAGCTCCCTCTAGGTAGTGGAGCCAGGTTTCAAAGGCGGCTTTAATGGCTAATAATTCGTGATCGAAGATTGCATAGTTCTGTTCGGCCGCTGTAAGCTGTCTCGAATAGTAGGTGCAAGGAAGGCACGTTTGGTAGTTAGGGGAGTCTTGTAGGAGCACTTCCCCGATCGCCCCGCTAGAGGAGTCTGCTTCCACAATGAAGGGTTTCTTGCAGTTGGGATGCTGTAGTATGGGGGCTTTGAGGAAGGCTTGTTGCAGGTATATAAAGCTATGTTGTTCTGGCCCCCATACATAGGGGTGGTCCTTCTTTAGTAAGGTTGTTAAGGGCTTTGTAATGTCGACGTAATTTGGAATGTACTATCGATAATAATTCATGCTTCCTAAGAAGCATTGAAGGGGTTTCACTGCCCGTGGGGCGGGCCATTGTCTAATGACTTCCATTTTCTGGGGATCCATAGCAATTCCCTCTGGACTCAGGATAAAACCCCAAAAACTCACCTCTTTAAGATGGAAGGCACATTTTTCATGCTTACAATACAGCTTGTGACTCTGGAGGCATTGCAGAACTTGGTGCAAATGAGAGATGTGTTGCGACAAGGAGGTGGAATAGATCAAGATGTCGTCCAGGTAGGCTATTACAAACATGTCGAGAATTTATTTTATTTTATTTATTTATTTCATTATATTTATATGCTGCCCCCCATGCCTACGGCATCTTGGGGCGGCTTCCAGCATAATATAAAACAATTTTTAAACATAAAAAATCTACAATATCATAATTAAAACAAATTTAAAACACCCCAACAAAAATTAACCCACCCCCATCCTCCCCTCCGAAGGCCTCGGCGAACAGCGAAGTCTTGCAGATACACTGAAAGGCCAACAGGCCCGGGGCCAGGCAAGCCTCCTCCGGGAGGGAGTTCCACAACTGCGGCCCGGCCACCGAGAATGCCCTCTCCATTGTGCCCCCCCATCTTACACAGGGGACCTCCAGAAAGGCACCCTTGGCGGACCGAAGGGATCGCTCTGAGGTGCGGAGGGCGAGGCGGTCCCCGAGATATGAGGGGCCCAGACCGTGCAGGGAATGTCCCGGAACACATCATTAATAAAGTGTTGGAAGGTGGCGGGAGCATTTGCTATTCCGAAGGGCATAACAAGATATTCAAAGTGGCTGTAACGGGTTCGAAAGACTGTTTTCCACTCACCTCCCTGGCGCATTCGAATCAAATTTTAAGCTCTCCGCAGATCTCGCTTAGTAAAGATATGGGCTCCTTCAAGCCAGTCCAGCAATTCCGGGATAAGGGATAGAGGGTAGCGGTTCTTGATTGTTACAAGGCTTAGGCCCCGATAGTCAGTGCATGGGTGGAGTCCTCTCTCCTTTTTTGAAATGAAGAAAATAGGAGTCCCTGCAGGGGATGAAGATGGACGAATAAACCCTTTGCGCAGTTCTTTGTCTAGGTAGTGCCACAAGGTTTCCAACTCGGGGCCCGACAAGGCGTAGATCCATCCAAACGGGTGTTCTGTGCCAGGCATGAGGTCTATGGGGCAGTTGTATGGCCGATGGGGTGGCAGTTCTTCTGCTTGAAGGGGGCTGAATACCTCTGCATATTCCTGATATTCCGGTGGCAAGGGGACATTATGTGGCTCCCACAGAGTTTCTTTCCCAAACCCGAAGGGTCTAGCGGAGGCTGGATGCAGACTTGAGAGCAGTATGGAGAAATGAACTGGACTTGTGAGGTGAGCCAGTTGATGTGGGTATTGTGTTGCTGTAGCCAAGGCAGACTGAGATACACAGGGAACAATGGAGTACACACAACGTCGAATACAAGTTTCTCGGAATTAGTTCCAATGCTGCAGATAAGTGGGGCTGTCTGGGAAACGACAGGCCCGGAAACCAAGGGGAACCCATCTATGGAGTGGATTAATTTGGGTCTTGTCTTGGCCTCTACAGGCAGAGTGTTAGACTGGGCCCAGTATCGGTCTATAAAGTTGCCTGAAGCTCCGGAGTTGATGAGGGCCCACACCACCCGAGAGTTGTGGGCCGAAATGTTCATCATCACTGGAACCTTCACATGGGCATCTGGCGTGGGGGAAGTGGTCAGGGAACTTCTTATGGCCGGGAGGACCCCTGTCCCTCCTGGCCTCTGGCGTTTCCCCCACTTCGTCGCTGGGAGGGCAGAGAGGGGCACTGTTGAATAAAGTGTCCCGACCCTCCACAGTAAAAACACATTCAGCTTTTCCTCCGTTGTTCACATTCATCTGGAGTGAGGGGACCCCTAGAGGCGCCCAGCTGCATGGGTTCCGGACCTTCGGCCGTTGCCCTTTCCGCTTGACCCAGGGGATTTGTCGCCAGGAGGGGGGTAAATCCTCGCGTCTCTTGCCGCCTTTCCCGGCGTTTTTCCTGGAGGCGATCCTGGATTTGGAGGGATAGATTGGCCAGTTTCTCCCAAGTCTCTGGAAAGGTCGTGAAGGACAACTGGTCTTTGATTTCATCATTCAACCCACGTCGGAACATAACCCAGAGCACTTCATTGGGCCATTGTAAATCAAGGGCGAGTTGCTGGAATCGCATGATGTAATCTAGGAGGCCTCCCTTCCCCCTGCTTTAAGGCCAGAATGGAAGCCTCTGTGTCTGTCCACTGCTGGGGGTAGTCAAAGAGCAAGGTGAACTCTTGGAGGAATTCAGCATAGTTGCTTAGAAGGAGGCTTTTTCCTTTAAGCAAGGTGGTCGCCCACTCAAGGGCCAAGCCTCCAAGATTGCCAATAATGAAGGCAACTTTCAGATTATCAGTGGAATAAGTCCCTGGTTGTGTGGTGAACATGAGATCGCAAAGGGCCAAAAATCCCTGAAGGGCCATCTGATCCCCCACAAATTTCTCAATGCGGGGCCCTTTGAGTTCCTGTGCGGAAGCTGTGCCCCCCAATGGGGGAGCAGCAGCAGCTGCGGGGACTATCAGTGCTGGGGGTGCAACTGCCACTGGGGCTCCTGGTCCTGGAACCGCCCCGGGTGGTCCAGCTGCCAGGTGCTCAATGGTGGGCGGCTGCCAATTGAGCATGTTGGGTTTGCAAGTCTTTCATTTCCATGGCGAGAGATTGGACTGTTCGCACTAAATAACCTGTCTCCTGAGCAGTATCCATGGTTTTTAGGGAATCCCTAAGGGGGAGAGATGCCGGTAATTCTGTTAGTGGGGGAGGGGAAGGGCTTCTTCCAATCAACCACATGCTCCCACTCAGATCGAGGCCCTCCCTGCTCTGACCAGTGCAGCACTGGAGTAAATGCCCATCAGGATAGTGTTTGGGTCTGTATAGTCTTGCAGAGACTAGGCCCCTATCATCATAGAGTGCAGAGCAAGGAGAAAGGCCAAAGCCCACGAAGCACCCTGAGAGTCCCACACACATGCACTTGCACCAGGAGGCAGCGAACGGAAGGTTCGTGCGGCTAGTATGAGAAGCAGGACAATGGGAATCGGGGGAGGGGGAAGAGGTCAGGGCACTCACACAGAAGGGGGAAAGTCTCCCACAAGGAGGGGGGAAGGGAACACCCATGCAATCACCCACCACCCAGCTCCCACACCTTACTTGTATGCTCAGGGAACGGAACAGGAGTCAGGGTTCACTCGTAGTCACACACTCTCTGAAGGCACAGCCATGACAAGGTACAGGGAAGCACACAACACAATTCATATAGCTCAAGGAAAGGGGGCCAGATTCTCACTCTGATTACTGGTGCTAGGTGAACCCCTGGAGCCGCGCGGAATGCCACAGTGGCCCAGGCCCCACCCCCACGCCTGCTATACTCCCGGAAGTGCAGGCACTGCACTATCCAGAGGCCTGGTTTCCCCAGAAACCGCTGATGCTGGCAGGCTCGGGGAAGCCGCAGCAGGCGGCCCGGCCGGGGCAGCCGGAGCCGGCAAAAGCTGGGGAGCCCCACAGCGCGACAGACACCGCCGTCTAACAGTCTGTCTCCCCCTGTACAAATATATATGTCTGTATCTATATAGATAGATAGATGATAGACCGATATAGATATAGTTTTAGGTATAGATTAGATACATAGATATAGATATAGATAATATAAATAGAGATTAGATAGAGATACCCTATTGTTTTTTCCTTTCCCCTTCCCTATCTGTTTCCCCCGCCCATATTATATATATATATATAGATAGATATAGATATACTAGTTGTGTATATATATAGAAAGATAGATTAGATACTAGACTGTTTTATTATATATATTAGCATAATAGAATAGGAATAGGATAGATAGATACTTAGAACACAAAGCATATAGAAGTTTATTGATATAGATAATTAGATGGGAGTATATTGCATATGGTATAGGTTATTAGGTGAAGATTAAACATACATATTCATAATTTTTCATATTGTCATTGTGCACTTACTACTCCATTATAATGAGAAAGGGAGGAAGGAGTTCTGAGAAGTCTGGGACAGGTGTCTGCTGGCACTTCAGCCACAGGTGGCAGCCCACAGTGGAAACGGTACCAAAAACAAAATCTTTGTTGTTGTGCGAAATCGATACCAATACCAATAATGACACCAATAACGAAAAACAAAATGCTGTTAACGATAACAAAAATGACAGTTTTCAATAACAAAAACGAAAATGAAAAATGACATGGGTCCTTGGTTCACACCTTTGCTTTGTACTAGGGATGTGCAAACAGAACGGGGTTTGGATGTTTGGCCATTCGGCCCGAAAACTTAGTTCTGATTTGTGGGTTTGGTCCCGCGGAGTTTGGACCCCCCCCCGAATGTTCAGAAAATTTGGCCACCTGGAGGCTTGGGGTGCTCCAGGGGTGCCCGTGGGGGCAGCAGCAGCAGAGACTGGGAAGGCTTGGGGCTTGGCACCCTGGGTTGCCCGGGCAGGCAGGCGTGGCGCTTGGCCCCTGGGGGTGCCTGTGGGGGCATGGCTGGCCGTCTGAGACTCAGAAGCAGCAGCAGAGGCTGAGAAGGCTTGGGGCTTGGTGACTGGCCTGGCACCCCTGCTTGGCCGGCCATTGCAGCTTGTCAGGCATTGGCGGAGCAGAGGCAGAGGCCCGGCCAGGGCTTGGTGGCTGACATCCCTACTTGTCCGGGCATTGCAGGCTGCCTAGATTTTTGGCAAGCGCTGTGTGCGTGGCCATGAGTGGGTGCTCTGTGGTATGGCACCTGCCACCTATATGTTATGCAGTATGGCCAGTATGGCACCCCTACTTGGCCGGGTGTTGCCGGCTGGCATCGTACTCGACCGCTCTCAACAAGCTCTACTGCAAATTCAGCAAGCCCCACCTCCCTGGGCCTGCCAGCCAGGTTTTCCGCGCCTGAACCCGCCCGAACTGTTCGGGGTTTTACACGTTCGGTTCGGCCGTCCGGTTCGGGTGACTGAACTGGCTGAGTTTGGGCCGAACTCAGAATGTCTGAACCACGTTCGCACATCCCTACTTTGTACCTGCTTTGCTCAAATGGATTTGCAAAAGCCTGATTAGACCTTTATACTGATTAGACCAGGGATGAGGAACTTTAGGCCTGAGAGCCAAATGCAGCCCACAACTAGTTTTTATTTGGCCCCTTTCCAGTTCCTGGGTCTGCCCCCTGACTCCGGTTCCTACCCCCAAACACTGAAAGGCTGAGATCAGGTTAAGGGAAGGAAGACATACATGGATAGGGGACAGAACTATCGCAGAGATCCACGATCGTTCTAGACCCTCCTCTTCCTGAGCAAGCTCCTTAAGCACCTTCATCCCCAGATTCTGTCTGGCTTTCAGGACTTGTACTAATTTTCAAAGTGACCCCTGGGAGGGAAGAGCTTTCCCCACCTCTTGGTTAGACACACAGACCATTCAATTCTGATCTCAGAATCTGGCATAAATTGCGATGTAGCAGAGCTTGGCTGCCTCACTGTGAGTCCTGGCAGGATTGGGGCCCAAACATTCTCTCTCACTTGGGGAAATCAGCTCACAGTCCCTTATACTCCACACACACAGTCTCAGGGCGTCTTTAAACGAGCAAGGAAATCTAGCGGATTGACAAATCTGCTCTTTAAAAAGTTGCTCGGGGAGCGTTTACACACGCTGGAAGTCACCAGCTGCCATTGAAAACAGTGGCACCCGGTGGCATGCGCATTACAAATCTGGTTTTTAAAATAATGTGCAAGCTACAGGGCATGGCTGTTTTCAATGGTGGCTGGTGACTTCCGGTGTGCGTAAACGCTCCCTTCGCAACTTTTTTAAGAGCAGAATTTTCAATCTGCTAGATTCCCTTGCGCATCTAAAAACGCCCTCAGTTTCTGTACAATTATACGTAGTTCTCCGCTTTCATTCAGTTTCTTTATAATATACATTATTGATATCCAGGCACTCGCCCTCTGCTTATTACTCACAGCACAGTCCTTCTCTTCAGGGAGAGCTTTCATCCAGTCCTAACATCTCTGTAGCTTGGAGGGGTGTACACCAGACCCCCATGTTTTTTTCATTATCATTTTCATTATTAAAAAATGTCATTTTCGTTATCGTTATTAATGACAATTTCATTTTCGTTATCGTCGTTATTGGTATCGTTTCAAATGAAGATTTATTTTTGGTATCAGTATTGTTCTCGGTTTTGGTTCCGATAACATTATATATATATATATATATATATATATATATATATATAAAAGGTAAACTACCTATTATCTAATCAATTGTCTATATAACTATTCTAATCTAATGTATATGTCTCTCTATATATCTGTACTGCCTATCTATATATAATGTACAGGGGGGAGAGGGGCAGGGAAAGGGATACGGTAAAATGTAGGGTATGAGGAAGGAAAGGTATTGATAATACAAAGAGGGCTAGGGAGGATTTTTTGTGTGCAAGTACCACAGTTCTGTAAACACAACCTGACAAGTAGAGCTCTCACAGAACGAAGAGAAAACGTCTGGCCCTCCCATTATAAAGGGTTGCAGTGCCCTCCCCCAGAGCCTGCCTGATTGGTTGTGGGAGGCAGCAGGCATTGAGCAATCACAGAGTGCCATGAGACTGCTGGGGCCTGCTTGCGCTGCTCATTGGCTGGGATACATCCATCAGATACTGCTGAGCTGCTCGCCTCTCCCAACACAGGCACAGTTCAAGAGTTCAGCCCTGTTTAGGGCTCAGAGATGTCTGCTCCCTCCTCCCCTCTACATTTTCCCTCGCAAACCCAACTGGCACAGCACTAATAAGAACAACAATGATAACGACATTGTCGTTTTCATTATGTTGTCGTTATTCTTGGTTGTAATTTTTGTTATTGTAATAACGATAATGAAAATGACAATTTTTGTTATTGTTATTGTAATAATGAAAACAACATGCACACCCCTTAGTAGCTTGTCTTAATCAGCCTTTCCAACCCAGGAAACTGTTCTGGGCCAGGCTTGGAGACAGAGCTTCCCCCTGTCTCCCCTCAAGTCTCTCTCAGATTGAGTCCCCAGCTCGGCTTTTATGCCTATGGTTGACTCCAGCCATGCCCTTCTGCAGCTGCTGCCAATTAGGTATTGTCCTGGCATTTCTGGTAGTGCTTGCAACTCTGCTAGCCCAGTCCACTGACTGGCAATAGCTGTTTCTCTTAAAGGGCTACAGCTCTCCCGGGCTGTTCCCTGCCACACAGGAGTTATCTCATTTTCTTCAGTGAGTTAATACTTATTGGCATAAACGCTTTCAAAGGATTGTGTAAGGTCTCCTTAAGTGGGACTCTTGTGGTGGTCAATGGAATTTAGAGCATGCACTGAATGTGGAATGGAGGTAGGATTTGCAGGTTCATTCAAACAGTAGTGGCATAGCACTAAGCACACTGCTGGTGCACAATGAATATGAAGTAAAGTCAGGGGCTCACTGAAAGACGGGGTCTGTGGAATAAGTATCTTGAGACTCAGTAATAGCCTCCCATTTTTGGCCTGCTTTCCAATGAGGGACAGAAGCCTACAGTTTTACGAGCAAAAAAGAGAGATTTTCTGTAACTGTCTGTTCTCATTATGCTCTTTAACATTGTCACAGGAGCAGATTAAGGCTGTGTCATTTTCAGTTCTCGTTACTGTCTTTTGTCAACAAAATGAGTTGTCACAGAATCGTGAGGCTTGATCTCTTCTCATTAAGTGTATTTCTCAGCCCAAGACTTGGGACAGTTGTAATGAAAGCAGAAAATGATACTGAATGAGCACATTATCGTGACTGGTTATCCCAATGGCACTCCAGGGTGGCTGGGTCCATATTTAGGTTCTCGGTCTTGCAGAACTATTCCAGAAACAAAACAATGCCGTATTTGGTCTATACTGGGGCATGGTCCCAGAGGTAAGTACAGTAGGATCCATTCTGTTACTACTGGCCTCCAGGCTATACACACCACTCTTGCTTTTTAAATTCCCTTGTGCATAACCAATCTTAAGTGTATGTAAGTGGCTTTCAAAGCATGGAAAGGTTATGCGGTGTTCCTCTTAAAATCCACCTTCACAATTCCACTAACTGGTCCCTGCCCTTCTCGGGCGCATCCTGTGGGGCCTCGGTCCCACAAAGAGAACATAAATTTGATATGGAACCTCAAGGGTCAACTAGTCCAACCCTTTAACTATTACCTTTTCTGAGGCTTGAACTCAAGGAGATCTCCAGAATGGAGACTTGCATGCTGCCTATGGAGCTATAAAGATCTCTCTTAGAGAATCAGACTTCCAAATGCTTATAGGGCTGCATAGCAGGAGGGGCAGGGTATAAATCCATCAAATAAATAAATAAATAAATTATAGGTCAAAACCAACATTATAAACTCCTGCTGGGAACCTGCAGACACAACCAATTCAGCTCATGGGTCGTCTGTGCAATGCCATCCCCTTGTGAAGTGCCATTGGCTGTTCCCCAAGATACTGAACTACAGCAGTCTGCAGAACCATTACACCTGCCACATAGGGGCAGATTAAGGTGACCAGATGCCTCCCTTTGTCATATTGGGACCTGCTCTGTCATACTACCTCTGGGTGGCAAAGTGGAACAATTTAAATTAGGGATGGGCGAACAGAAAGTAGTTTGTATGTTCGGACGTTTGGTCGTTCGGTTTGAAAACCCAAGTTCGGGTTTGATGATTTGGTTCAGCCGAGTTCGGTTTTGCCGAATTTGGCTGAACATTCAAAAATAGCGCTATCGATACCGAAACTGAATTTTTGGCCCTGAAAAGATGTTTTTCCTGCCCCTGAACTCATCCGAACACGACCGAACTGTTGGGTCGTTCGAGAGTTCTGTTTGGACGTTTGGTTCGGATGTCCGAACAGACTGAGTTTGGTCTGAACTCTGAACATCCGAACCGTGTTCGCCCATCCTGAATTTAAATGTCCATCTCTGGGAAGCTTGCTAAAGCCTCTTGCCAAGATCCACCAAGACATTGCTTCCCACCCGTTTCCTCTCCCCGCTCCCTCACCACCCCTCCCCCCTCTCTCCTCTCCTCCTTCCCTCCTGCCTTCCTTGAGGAAATCTCCTCTTTGCTCTCTTCCTATAACCCCTCCACCTGCCCTCTCGACCCAATCCCCTCCCGCCTCCTGACCTCCATTTCTCCATTTTACATGTCATTAATCTCTCTCTCTCCACTGGCTCCTTCCCCTCCGTCTTCAGGCATGCCACTGTCTCTCCCATCCTCAAAAAGTCCACCCTAGACCCTTCTGATCCCTCTAGTTACTGGCCGGTCTCTCTTCTATTCTTCGTCTCTAAGCTTCTGGAACGTGTTGTCTACTCCTGCTGCCTGCATCTCCTCTCTGCCAACTCCTCCCTGGACCCTCTCCAGTCCGGTTTCCACTCCCTCCCTTCACTCCACTGAAACTGCCCTTGCCAAGATCACCAATGATCTACTTGTC
>QEPC01002777.1:725317-752840 GCA_003113815.1 Sphenodon punctatus
CCACCTAGCAGTGTCATGTGAAAATGGCTCAAGTGCTTGTTTTGTTTATTTAGTATTTTATTTATTTGGGGTTTTACTAACTTGTTTAGTACTATTTAATACTAAGTAGGACTAAATAACTCTAAATAGTGCTACTGAATAAACTTGGGAAATGAACCAACTGAACTAATCAAAGCAAAATTAAAAAAATGAATATTAATTTTTGTAAATGAAGAGAGAAGTGAATAATGCTTTCGATTTGCCTCATTAAGCCAGAAACAAACATACCGAATTCAACAAATTTGGTATTCGTTCCAGATATTTCTCTCAGACCTGGTATCATTTAGGGCTGTCTGGATGTGAAGACTGAAATGCTAGGACCACTGAAGTTTCCTGAAGTTGAGTGTGTAAGTGTAAAGCTTTCCATTTACTGATAGGCAGGATTCTTTTCTCACTCACACTAGTGATCTGATAACAGCAACAGACATTCCCCAGAGTAAGTGAGAGCTGACTTTGGAAGTGCGGCCTCCCACCATGACCAGTCTAGTGGTAAATTAATTTAATAAAGAAAAATAACAGAGCCTATGGTTCAAATTATAGCGAATGAAAAGTCTAGGGGAAAACCTTCCACTGGAAGGTTCCTAATGATAATCTCCTCCAAGCTGGCAGACCCTTACTTAGTGTACATATCCCCTGGGGCACAAGACCAACATCCTTCTCAGCTGGGAAAATAGAAAAGGGAACTGCTTGTAGTAGTTGTGCTTGTGCTGGTTATGCTCATTGCTCTGCCAACCCTTCTCGGGCTCTCCCCAGTACGAATGTGCTGCTGCTGCTGCTTGTGAAAGGCTTAAGATATATGAAGGCTACACTAATGTTTGACCTTTATCTCTATGTAATAATGGGGACATTTATTACAGCTTCCTCCAGTCCCCCGTACATTGCTATAAAGAAAATAATGGGGGCCCGCGTTGGTGCCTTTCCTTCTTCCTTGTTTCTGAGAAGTGATTAACGCAGCCAAGTAGCTAATTAAACATTTTGTCAGTGTGGTATTCAGAAATAATTGAGATTTCTAATGATAGCACTGTGATAAATGAAGGCATTAATGTGTTCCGATGGCACCCAGACGATGCAGGGAAAATGATCAAGCTGGTTCCTCTTCTCCACACCCCTCTCCCTTGTCTTGTACACCTCCCCTCACCCTTCTAAGTGGGTCAGATATCAGAGCCAAAAAAAAGAGCAAAGCTCTGTTGCAAATGGAGCAGTAGGTGGCTTGGAAAGAGTGGGCCGGTGGGTACGCTTCTCCTTGGCGGGAAAGATGCCTGTTAATGGCACATCCCCTTTCCCAGTAAAGGTCTCTGAATGGTATTTTGCTTGCAGGGTCTGAAGGTCTTTTTCTATCTTATTTTTTTCCCCATCAACACATGGTGAGAATTGATAATCTTGCTCTCACAAAGCAAAGAGAACCTGGAACTGCCAGTGAAAGAGATGGGCAGAGAACTCCATGCAGCTGGACAGACTCTAGGAAAGGGACTAGCTGTCAGAGGGCGTCCGTGCCACCCCCTCACCCCTGTAGGGCCACGAGCAGGTCGGCATAGGGCCCCGCAATAAGTGAGAGAGAGCAGGAGCCGGCAGAGGGATGCTTGGGCCACATGGGGGGTGGAGCTAAGGCGCGTATGGAAGGAGGAGGAGAAGCCCCGCCCCCGGCATAGGGAACGGGAGGCACGCATGGAGGGTGGAGCCCAGCCCTGCGCGCAGTAGCGTGCCTCAGGGCGGGGGCCTATAAAGGAGGCCGGTGGGGCTTGGAGCCCCCACCGGTAATCGTATTCGAGAGACTGGCCCTGGTTGTTGGTGATAGAGACTTGTTCCCTGGATCCTTAGCCCTTATCCTTGGAGTGATTGGAGTGTACGTCTGGACCCTGTGTATTTTCCCCTTGACCCTGAGTGAGACTGCGGTGAGTGTGTGCGGGACTGTGTCTGTCTGTATTGTTAGTCCTGTCTTGTGGATTGTATCATACTGACCCTTTGGAAATCCTAAGCCTCTCTCCTGTACCTTCGTAGTTGGTCCCAAGGGCATTATTTCCCCGCACTTATACTCCTTGACTTTTGCTAGTACCTGTCCCCCACTGTTCCTGGGCCCCCTTTCCCTGTTCCCTGCTCCCTTTCCCTTTGTGATCCCTTCCTTCCCCTCCCTGGGCTGCATTCCCCCTCCCCTGTGTTTCCCACCTTGTTCCACGGTGCCTTGGGCCCTGCATATTCCCCTGAATAAGTGGAAGTTGTGTTTTGTGTTACCCTTTCTCCCATTGGGGCAATTGGCTTACTCTCGTAGTCCCTGTGATGAGTTGGGCTGCCCTCTGAATAAGGGGGAATGCCCATATAACACCCTGAGGGACACATTTCCACCGAAGGGAGATTCCTCTGTGCGAGAAAGCCGCCTCACCCCCGTGTTTGTGTGGGAGTGGTTGAATTCCCCTCGCCTGCTCCTTCCCCTTCGCCCCCTCCCCCCTCTTTCCCCCTACATCCGTGACAGAATTACCGGCATCCTTCCTACCCCCTTAGGCAGAATGACATCAGAGGAACAAGTACAGGAATTGATACACACAGTGCAATCCCTTACTATGGAGGTTCAAGACTTAAGGGAGGAAAATAAGGAACTCAGAGCCAGATGTCAGGTATTGCAGGAATCAGTGGAGGCAATCCCCTCCTCCCCTATGGAGGAACATGAGGAGGCTAAGGGGCAGTCTGCCTCTGCCCCTCTGGTTCCTGTGCCCCCGGTTTTGTTTCCCCGTGAACCAAAAGCCCCTCGCCCGGGCAAGTTCTATGGGGATAGAAAGGCTTGTTGGGCTTTTTGGCCCTTTGTAAACTTATGTTTCAAACCCAGCCCCTTACATACCAGACAGACCAAGTTAAAGTGGCCTACATAGTGGAGTTACTGGGAGGGGTGGCCCTGGATTGGGCCACCCCCCTTCTGGCCGCGGATGATGCATTATTGCACGATTATAAGGGCTTTTTAAAACAGTTTTGCTTTTTATTCGATTATCCTCATAGGGTTCGAGATGCTGAGCAGGCTATACTACATCTCTGACAAGGGAAAACACTATTATTAGATTATATTACTCAATTTAGGAAATTGGTGTTTGTTTTAGGTTGGAGTGATCCGGCCCTTCGGGCTATGTTCCGCCAGGGCCTGAATGATGATATAAAAGATCAACTAGTAGGGGCGGGACCCGGTCCCATTACCGGTATACCGGATTTTACCGGTTACCGGTTTCACAAAAACCAGATTCCCGGATTAAATCCGGTATACCGGCACCGGATTTATTGCATTGGTTTCAGTGGGGCGCTGTGTCCCCATTGAAACCAATGCAATAAATTAAAATTAATTCCCTCCCCCTCCCAGGCTGTGCGGGTGGAAGGGGGGACACCCCCCACCCACCCTGCCCAGCCTGGCTTTTTGTTGTAAAAGATAGAACAGCAACAGAGTGAGACCCCGAGGCGAGCCCCCCCCCCCAGCACCAGCGGCCGCGGCGTCCCCGCAGCCGCAGGTAAGTATGACCCGATCCCTGGGGGGGTGGGGGTGTTTAACACCCCCATGCCCCCCAGGGATCACCCCTACAGCGCGCTTGCCGCTTACCTTGGGGAGCTCCGGCGGCGGCGGGCGGCCCGGCGGCTTCAGCGCCGGCTGTGGCTGCCGGCTTCAGGACGTTNGGGCACCGAGGGTGCAAGGACCACCACCCCCTGGTCCCTCGGGCGCAGAAGGCCCCGAGCCTATGAAAATAGGGGCCTTGCAGAGTCCCCTTACCCCCGAGGAGTGGGAACGACGTCGCCAATCACGCCTTTGCTTCTATTGCGGGGCAGGCACTCATTTTGCAAGGGAATGTCCCATGAAGCCCCCTCGTTCCCTAGGGTCGGGAAATGCCAGGGACTGGGAGGGGGGAGGGGCCTCCCGGTGACTTGTTGTAACCCCCTTCTATCAACAAAACAACTTAGCATACCCCTGACTCTGCAGTGGTCCCCTCCCCGGTCCATTATAGTCAAAGCCCTGGTGGATTCTGGCGCCTCGGGGAATTTCATGGATTCCACTTTTGCCACTACTTGTGGCATTCCCCTGCAGACCCGCCCTTCTATCGAAGAGATCCAGACTATCGACGGATCCCCCCTCACTTCAGGACCACTATTGGCGTGTTCTGCTCCCGTACAATGTATCATTGGTTCCCACTCCGAACTAATTCAATTTGACCAGATTTCGTCCCCATTGTTTCCCCTGGTCCTGGTCCTGCCCTGGTTGCAGCTGCACAACCCTCAGATTGATTGGGCCTTACGCACCCTACGTTTCAATTCCCCTTCCTGTGTCTCTCACCTCCTCCCTTTTCCTCCCCCCCAGGGATCATCCCCGCTAGCAGTAGCAGTAGGGAACGAGACCCCAATCCCTTCCCCTTACCTCGACCTCTCCGTAGTATTTAGCAAATGTGATGCAGATGAACTCCCCCCCATCATTCCTACGACTGTCCCATTGACCTTGTTGCAGGGAGTGAACCTCCATATGGGCGTATTTGTAATCTCTCCCCAGGGGAGACCGAAACCCTTAGAACCTACATTAAGGAAAATTTAGCTACGGGTTTTATTCGCCACACCACCTCCCCCGCCGGGGCCCCTCTTTTTTTTGTTCCCAAGAAGGATGGGGACCTGAGGCCTTGTATAGACTACTGAGGCCTCAATCAGATCACCATAAAAAATAAATATCCTCTTCCCCTCATACCTGAGCTCCTGGGAAAACTTCAAGGAGCAGCCATTTTTACCAAGCTTGACCTTAGGGGCGCCTATAATCTGCTAAGAATCAGGGAGGGGGATGAATGGAAAACAGCCTTCCGGACAAGGTTTGGGCATTTTGAATATTGTGTCATGCCCTACGGGCTCGTAAATGCCCCCGCCACCTTTCAGCACTTTATCAACGACATTCTAAGAGACTTGTTGGACTTATATGTAATCGCCTATTTGGATGACATTCTTATTTTTTCAACCTCCCTGCAGGAACATATTCTGCATGTCCGGACTGTTTTGAAACGTCTGTTAGACAATCGATTATACTGTAAACTTGAGAAATGTGTGTTTCATGCCACATCTGTTCCCTTTTTGGGATTTATCATCTCCGCTAAGGGGATTCATATGAACCTTAGCAAACTAGAAGCCATTAACCAATGGCCTGCCCCTATGACTGTAAAGGCCTTGCAACGCTTCCTAGGAAGCGTTAACTACTATCAACAATATATTCCCCGCTATGCGGATCTCACCAAACCCCTCACTACCCTGTTGTGTAAGGGAGTGAATTTTTCATGGGGAATCCCCCAGAAAGAAGCCTTCAGCCTTCTAAATCAGGCATTCATGTCGGCCCCATTGTTATGCCACCCTGATGTAGCCCAACCTTTTATTGTGGAAGCTGATGCTTCTAATGTGGCCATCAGTGCCGTATTGACTCAGGCCGTGCGTACTACAGGGTGTCGTCTCCCTTGCGCTTTTTATTCCCGTCAGTTAACCCCTACCGAATGAAACTATCCTATATTGGATAAGGAACTACTCGCCATAAAGGCGGCCTTCGAAGCCTGGCGGCATTTCCTGGAAGGGGTCCCCCACCCTATATTAGTATACACTGACCATAAGAACCTAGCTTACCTCCAATTGGCTCATATTACTAACGCTAGACATGCCCGGTGGGTGTTGTTTTTTGCACATTTTTGCTTTTCTGTTCAATATCGCCCCGGAGCTCAAAACACCATGGCGGATGCACTATCTCGGTACTATACTCCCGTTGACAACGATGGAGATCTACAAGGACCTATCCTATCACCTCGAGTCTTTGCTGCCGTCTTTCCATCGGTGACCCAGCTACGAGCCGTAAGTCAAAAAGAGAACCCACGTTCAAATTTTTACCTGAAACAGGGATTATATTATTATAAGGGCAAGGTGGTAATCTCTCCGAAGTTTAGACCACATGTAATGTGGGCGCACCATGACTCCCCCCTTGTAGGCCACCCTGGGCATCAATGTACCTTTCTAATGACTCACCGGACCTTTTGGTGGCCAACATTTCGTAAAGATGTAAATTGTTATGTTCAGGGGTGTTCCACATGTGCTCGTACCAAAACTCCCCGGACCCGACCCATTGGCCTCCTCCAACTTACAGAAAACCCAAAGGGTCCCTGGCAAAAGATTGCGATGGACTTCATAGTGGGACTCCCTAAGTCAATGGACCATGATTCCATCTTAGTTGTCATTAATTATTTCACTAAGATGGGACATTTTATTCCCTGTAAAGGGTTACCATCAGCCCTGGCTACCGCCAAACTCCTTCTCAAGGAAGTCGTACGCCTTCATGGACTTCCGAAGGAGATAATATCTGACCGGGACCCCCAGTTTATTTCCTGTTTCTGGAAAGCCTTTTTTTCTCTTCTTCAGATCAAACTTAGCCCAACCACTGTATAGCATCAGCAAGCGAATGGGCAGGTTGAACACACAAATCAACATATCGAACAATACTTACGCTGTTTCTGCACGTATCTCCAAGATGACTGGGTCGAACATTTACCGCTCGCCGAATTTACGTACAATAATGGACCAAATGCATCCCTTGGAAACTCCCCGTTTTTTGTATCCTATGGCTTTCATCCTCCCCCTCTGTTTTCCAGATGCGCCTCTTACGGTGGTCCCCGCGGCTGGAGAATTGGTACGTGGTATCCATAGGGTTCAACATTTGGCTCTACGCCATTTGCAGGATGCCCGTTGTCGTTATAAGAAATCAGCCGATAAACGGAGATGCCCAGAACCCGCTCTTCAGGTAGGAGACCTGGTTTGGGTAAAAAGACACCAATATCCCTCCCTCCGCCCGGCAGCAAAACTTGACGACGCATATATGGGCCCATTCCCCATTGCCCGGAAACCGAATAATGTCACATATATGGTCCGCTTCCCTCCCCATATGCGAGTCCACCCTTCCTTTCATGTGTCCTTCCTAAAGAGAGCCCATACCCCTGACTATGCCCTTCAATGGCATGTACTCGCTCCCCCCATTATACTCCCTGGGGGCCCTGAATATGAGGTACACGCTATCTTAGATTCCCACATATTTGGGAACCACCTTCAATACCTCGTTGACTGGAAAAATTATGGCCCATCTGAATGCTCCTGGGAATTAGCGATGAATATCCATGTCCCTCGCCTCATTAAACTCCTTCACCTTCGCCACCCCTCCAAGCCGGGTCTTCAGACCAGGATAGGGGGAGGGGGGGGCTTGGACAGGGGGATACTGTCAGAGGGCGTTCGCGCAGCCCCCCTCATAGGGCCACGAGCAGGTCGGCATAGGGCCCCGCAATAAGTGAGAGAGAGCGGGAGCCGGCAGAGGGACGCTTGGGCCACATGGGAGGTGGAGCTAAGGCGTGTATGGAAGGCGGAGGAGAAGCCCCGCCCCCGGTGTAGGGAATGGGAGGCACGCATGGAGGGTGGAGCCCAGCCCTGCACGCAGTAGCGTGCCTCAGGGCGGGGGCCTATAAAGGAGGCCGGCGGGGCTTGGAGCCCCCACCGGTAGTCGTATTCGAGAGACTGGCCCTGGTTGTTGGTGATAGAGACTTGTTCCCTGGATCCTTAGCCCTTATCCTTGGAGTGATTGGAGCATACGTCTGGACCCTGTGTATTTTCCCCTTGACCCTGAGTGAGACTGCGGTGAGTGTGTGCGGGACTGTGTCTGTCTGTGTTGTTAGTCCTGTCTTGTGGATTGTATCATACTGACCCTTTGGAAATCCTAAGCCTCTCTCCTGTACCTTTGTAGTTGGTCCCAAGGGCATTATTTTCCCGCACTTTTGCTAGTACCTGTCCCCGGGCCCCCTTTCCCTGTTCCCTGCTCCCTTTCCCTTTCCCTTTGTGATCCCTTCCTTCCCCTCCCTGGGCTGCATTCCCCCTTCCCTGTGTTTCCCACCTTGTTCCACGGTACCTTGGGCCCTGCATATTCCCCTGAATAAGTGGAAGTTGTGTTTTGTGTTACCCTTTCTCCCATTGGGGCAATTGGCTTACTCTCGTAGTCCCTGTGATGAGTTGGGCTGCCCTCTGAATAAGAGGGAACGCCATTATAACACCCTGAGGGATACATTTCCACCGAAGGGAGATTCCTCTGTGCGAGAAAGTCACCTCACCCCAGTGTTTGTGTGGGAGTGGTTGAATTCCCCTTGCCTGCTCCTTCCCCTTCACCCCCTCCCCCCTCTTTCCCCCTACATCCGTGACACTAGCCATCTGGCTAGAGCAGTGTGTTTTTAAAAATCATTTTCATTTGCTGCTAACAAGCTAAAAATAAAAGCCCAGCTGCGTGACAAGAAGATTTTAGATGAACTTGGAGGGGCCAGACTTTGTTTTCTTGCATTGATAGAATTAAGGAATGACTCCTCTAACATGAAAGGAAGTTCACGGATCCTGATCTTAAAAACACTTATGCACATGGAGGGTGATTTCAGATGTTACAGGCCTCCCTTTTACCACAGTCAATTCCATCTAAAAATAGTGGAGGAGAGCACTTACAGTTCCATCTAAAAGTAGTGGAGGAGGGCCTATAACATCTTAAGGGGTTCCTGTCAGATGTTCAACCCAGTGAACCTCCGGCGGGAATTCGACTAACCACCATTACCTCTGGAATGGTGTTTAGCTGGACCATGGTCCGGAAATGGTCAAGAGTAATGTCTGTTACCTCCACCGAGTCTGGAGCATGGTCCCGGCCACAATTCAGGATCGGGCGCAGCAGCCGGATTGGCCACTGCTCCCGCCCGTCTCCAGGAGGGTGGGCAGCTGGGTGAGCATGGGGGGCAGGGCTTTGTGGCCGCATGTTGTGCTGCACAGGCCCGCCCCCTCCCCAATCCCTGAGCGGAAGCAGGCCGACTCGTCTAAAGGACGGATGGCCTGATTCCTGTCGAGGATCCGAAACCGATCCCGGATCCTGGCAATGAGGGAGGTCGGCACGTCTGAAATCACCTGGAGTCTCACTGGTGTCAGTGGGATGAAACAACTGTAAGTGTTCTCATAATTGGGGCCTGTGTTCTTATGCACATGATTGGAAATAGGGCACACAATTAAATGGCTCAATAGGGTTTTTTGTAGTTATGGGGGGATTTTTTTTCAGTGTATGCTTATTTGTCTTGCAAAAAGCACTAGAACATCACTGCATGCTGGATTGACAGCTGAGAAATGGAAGTCTGTTTATCTGTCTTGGTACCTATACAGCTTCTTGCATCGACAGGATAATCAGTGTTTGCACCAAACTTTATCCAAAGCTCATTGAAGTCAATGAGAGTTTTTCCATCAGCTCCAGGATGGAATCCAGGAGGGTCGCAATCATGCCTGGAGAGATGACCTCTAGTAGTGAAAGACTAGTTCAGTTTCTATGGTCAATGCATGATCCTTTCTGCTGAAACAGGCACTATATCTAGATGTAGTATACCTTACTCACAAAAAAGGTTAGGTTATGGCTTCTGTTGGGTAGAACAGCAAGTACCTGTATAGTGATGATTTATTTATTGAGTCCAATTTTTACCCCGCCCTTCCCAAACGGCTCAGGACAGCTTACAAAACTGTAAGGACAGCATACAAAACAAATAAAAATAATCCATATAAAAACAGCATTAAAAAGCATGGTTGAGACACGTATGCCTTAGTGATAATAGGAGAGCAGGAAAATTAGTGGCAACCCAAAGGCTTTAATGGGTCAAGAATGACTGGAGGCCCTGAGATCTCATGTGTACACCCAGGATATTGGGTTGACTCTTGATACATTATATTGAATCTTCCTATGGTTTAAAATCTTATACCTGTGGTAGTGGGTATATTTTCAGTTCACCAGAGGAAAATTAACTCACAAAATGAATGTACCACTAGATTTACAGTAATAATAAGATAAAATTTATATAACAGGCAGAGTTGTACTAGGCACTGTGTGCACGATGAATATTAAAACAATGTGCCACCACAATCAGCTAACCGTTTATGATTTGGACAATTGCATAATCACACAAATGGAGGAGAGACAGACAAGTGGAGGACAATGGCTATTTTTAGATGGGATGTGCCCACATGTGTCCACCCATCATCCATGGACCCAGGCATCCATCTAAAGGCAGCATAGGTAGAGGCGTGCTCCCGTGACCCATGCACTACCCACGCATGCCCCCCCACAGAGCAACCTGGGGTTTTCCTGGTTCTTCTGTGTGGGGGTATGAGTGGGCGGTGTGTGGGTGAAGGCACACGCCCAGTGCACACTGATTCCCTGCCATGTGAATGCCTCCTCCCCATTCACTGGAAGTACGCTGGTGCTCCACCCAGTGCAGACGGACATGGCCATGAGAATTAATTAGAGAACGTACCAAGGAATATTTGATTGACTTGAAGTCATTTAAGTCAGCTGGGTTTGATGAAATATACCTTGGAGCACAGAAGGAACTAGATGAAGAAATCTTGGAATCACTTGGAATCACTGGTAATATGTGCAAAAGCACGGAGGACAGGTGAGCTTTTAAAAGACTAGAAAAGGGCAAACATCTTAAAAAAGGTGCAAAAGGAGCACCCAGGGAATTATAGATCAGTCATTTTGACCCCAACACCTAGGACATTAGTAGATCAAATTATTAAAAAAAGTTCAACAATTAGCTTGTAAATATCTGGAGGATAAAGGCGTGATTACTAGTAGCCAACATGGGTTTGTAAAAAACATATTATGCCAACATAGTTTAAACTCCTTTTTGGACAGGGTAACTGGTTTGATGGATAAAGGGAATGCAGTGAATGTAATTTACTAAATTCCAAGTAAAGCTTTTGACAGTTTCACATGACACTCTCATAAACAAGCTGGAGAAACAGGGCCTAGAAGAAACTTCCATAGGGAAGACAGATAAATGATTGAATAACCACAAACAATAAAAATGGGTCAATGTTGGATTGGGAGAATATTTCATGTGGAATGCCATTGGGTTTGATTTATGGTCCATTAAACCTAGCATCCTGTCTCTCTGACAGTGGACACTTTTAGTTGCTAAAGAAAAGTATCGAACCAGTCAAATTAGGATGATCTACTCCCTGCTGTTTCCCAGCTCCTGACAATCAGAAGCAATGGGCATTTTCACACAAGACACTCTCCACCCACTATACATGTTACAGGGCAAGGCAACAGTGCAGCCCTGCAACATGTACCGTGGATGGGTGGTGGGTTGGTAGTGAGTGGAGAGTGTCTTGTGTGAAAATGCCCTGTGTCTCCTGACCTACTTGACTAAAAGACATTTATGTACCTATCCTCCAAGAACATATCCAATCCTTGTTAAAACTCTGTTATGATAAGGGGTTTCATAACATTTTTTTGTAACAAGTTCCACAAGTTAATTATACATCGACTGGAAAAGTACTTCCTTTTGTGTGTTTAAATTCTGCTGCCAGTTAGTTTTACAGAGGCCCTTTTTACACGGGTCACGGCTGCGTGGGGCACGCGTAATTGGTTTGACAATTACTTGAAAACCTCCACAGTGACTCCAAGATCCTTAACCTAAGTGGTAACTCCTAATTTAGAACCCTCTCCATGATCCCGGGCAAGATAATTACTCTGTGATTCAGTTCTCTTCTATTCAGTGGGAATATTAGTAGCATCTTAGCTGTGTCTCTTGGTGGAGTCTATTGGCCTCTGTGCCCATCACGACTAAAATTACCCTTCATAACGACATGGCTTCCTTGTGTGGGTATTATGCAGAAGGAAGGAGTCAAGGAAGATGAGATGTCATTTTTCTTTGACTTTTATATATAAATTGAAATCAACACCTTGTGCATTAAACGCACCAGTCAAAGGTTCAAGGTTTAAAGTTAAGTTAAAAGGTTATTTTGAGTTAAGAGTGAAAATCCTCAACAGAGGGGATAGATACAAGAAAACAGAAAAAAACCACGAACACCTACCTGTCTGGAAATAGAAGTACTGTATTAAATAAGTATACGCTGTTTATATGTAATATGGATGTTTGAAGTTGAAATAAATACAAAATTTAAAATAAAAAAAAAACAAAAAACCAACCAAACCAAAATTGGTCCCCCAACCTGGGGTAAGATTGATTTGCGGAGCCACAGTACCATAACTTCGTAAAGTTGTTTTAAGCGTCTATTGCCGTATCTCCTCCCCCTCCCCAACCCTGAATTGGTGTAGCTGGAATACAGCTACCTGTTTTTTAACATGTCACTATTACATTATTATTAATCCATCCTGTTGAACAATATTTTCAGGATATGTACCCTCTCATATGCTTACATCAACCTTTACCTATTTTACAAATTCAACTTTAACACACTTCAATGTTAATACTGAATCCAATTTCTTAGACCTTCAAACCTGGCCAGGATTCAATCCTTCTCAGTGTGTCCTGGGCTTTGTCTCGCAAGGAACAACTATAGGTCTGCAGTGTCATTAAATGCTTTTCTCTTCCCATTCCAGATGATAATCATATTGGTTGGGAATTTCAGCTGTGGTCTTAAATCTCTTTCCTTAAAAATGGAGAAGTATTTGGTCCATCTTCTCCTTTTTTTCATTGTCTTGGCAGAGTAATCCGGAAATATCCTGATTTTGCTGTTTTGGTATTCTAGTGTGAGCTAGTCTCAAAAATGTTTCCTTCTGGAATTCCAGGAATTTGACTACCACAATACGTGGGCATTCATTGTCTTTTGGGCGGGCTCTAGCTGGTCTGTGAGCTCGCTCTATTTTGACTGCATGGAGGACTGGTTCTTCAAGGAAGAGTGTTTTGAGAACATCTCTGATTAGTAGAGGTGTGTACCAGGGGCCCATGTTGTTTTTGTTTTTCGTTTTCATAACTTAAATCTGTCATTTTTATAAATATCAAATTGTCGTTTTTCTTTTTGCTTTCATTTTAATTTTTCATTGGTATTTTGGCTGTAACATTTTTGTTTTGCATTATATTTGGTTGAAACATGGAGGAGGGTATACCTCCAATGGAAGGCATTATGTGTATCAAATTTCAAAAAGATTGGAAAAAGGAATCCAATTTTGGAAGCAGTTGAATTATTTTATTTTGGAAAAATCTTCATATACATTATTAGCTGTAACTTCTTATCCTCACATTTAATGTAAATGAAACTTGGCACATTTATACCACTTCCCACATTTACTATCTCTGCCAATTTTCAGAAGCATTGGATAAAGGGCCCTAATGGTATAAGCAATTAACTTATACTTGTATGTCTGACTGTAACATCTTTGTAGTCCAACCAGTGTACATGATATTTCTCAGGGGTATATCTCACACATTTGCAATCATCTCTGCCAAATATCAGAAAGATGTGATAATGGGTCCCAATTTTATAGGCCTACACAGCTTATGCAGAGGAGCCTATGCCAGGGATTCTCTTACGTATCACTGTGCTATAAAATCAGTTTGTGATGCCAATTGGCCAGCAGAAATGTCATCCAAATATCCTCATTCTGTTCTGTGACAATCCCAACATCTCTTCCCCACTTGTTACTGGGAAGTCAGAAGCATCTAGTTAGGAAAGAGCTAATAGAGATTCTCTTATGTCCTCTGTCACAGTGCTGCAGCATGTGATTGTGATGATAATTGGCCAGCCTGGATGTGTAAACTATGTATCCTGATTTCTGGGATGCTGTCCTCAAAGTCCCAGTTATGTCCATTCTATCCCCGCCTGAGGGCCGCCCCCTATGCCCGATTCGAAGCCACTACCGATTGGTCCTGTAAAGCTGGAAGCATGCAGTAATTGGCCAGTGAATGTGTCTGCCAGTCTTTTGGGTTTCTCCACATCCTCCCTCCTACAGCCTCTCTCCCCCTGCCATGCCAGGTGCCTGCCTCTTAGGGATGGGCGAACGCGGTTCGGAAGTTCAGAGTTCAGACCGAACTTGACCAGTTCGGTCGACCGAACCGAACTTCCAAACCGAACTCGATTTTCGAACCGAACTGAACCGAATTTCCGAACTTGGTTCTGTTTGCCCATTCCTATAAGATAATAATCCATTTAGTTTAATGGGGTTTGAATATCCGAACTCTGTTCGGAAGTTTGGAGTTCAGACCGAACTCGAATAGTTTGGTCGACCGAACTGAACTTTTGAACCGAACTCGATTTTTGAACCAAACCAAATTTCTGAACTCGGTTCTGTTCGCCCATCCCTACTGCCTCTGACTGGCACTGCATGTGCTGCTATTTATCTGAATAATGATATTCAAGGGGACAACCTCAATGGTTTATAAAATTGGGTCCCTTTATCAAATTGTCCTGTAGTTTGGCATAGATGACAGGGAAGGTATGTGATACATTCCTGGCAAATACCTTGTACCCAGGATGGAATATACAAAAGTTACAGCTGCAAATGCATTTTCAAGTTAATGTCTTATACCATCAGGATCCTTTATCCAATATTTCTGCAAACTGGCAGGAGTGTTAGGCTTGTGGAGGGACATAATATTCACAGGTTACATGCAAATTGTATGGAAGATAAAGAAGTTGTAGCCATGAATGTGTATGGAGCTTTTCTTAAAATCACAATGTTCAATTGCTTCTAAGATCAGTTTTATTTATCTAATCTTTTCAAAAATGGGTACAGCTAGTGAACTCCATTCAGGGTACACTCTCCTTAGGTTTCATCAGAATTGAATAAGAAACAAAAATGTTATAGCAGGAAATATGTTTTTCAGTTTTTCCCTTTATTTAAAAAACAAAATGTCATTTTCAGTTCTGTTTTCATTATTATTATTTGTAGTTTTTGTTATTGAAATAACGATAATAAAAACAACAATTTCTGTAATCATTATTGTAATAACAAAAACAACATTCACACCCGTTCTCCCGCTTCCCTTCCCTCTAGGCTTCCTTGAGCCCTACAAAGCGCAGATTAGACCCGTGTGATCTGTTTTCCAGATCCTCAGTTTTTTCAAGCAGGAACTCAATGGCATCCTGCTGCCTTTTCAGTTGATCTTCACATTAGATAAGGAATGATCTTCTAGGCTAGAGAGCCTGTTTTCTGCCATATCCATCCTTTTAGTGAGCCCATCTATATATTTTTTTTATTAGAAGCTTCTGTTATCTTCTGTAATTTTGTAATTTCAGATAGAAGTCTACCTTTGGCTTGATCAGCTTTGCCCAAATCCCTTTTAATCTCCTTGAGGAGCAGTGTTACCTTGTCTTCAAGCTCTGTGTTTTCACGGGCCTCCATTTGCAGGGCTGCGTCAGCCATTTTGTCTGTGGTACGCTGTTCCCAGCTTGTTGAACCCCACAGGGGTTTGGGATGCCAAAATTTATCAATGGCATATTGTTTTGGCTTTTTATTGCTGCCCCTACTTCTGTCTGACACAGGGTGTTCTCTGGGCTCGCTTAGCAGACTCTCTGCCACTTTTGGAGGGTTTTCATGATCAGGCGAGTGGAGCATGGGCTCTCTAAGGCTCTTCAGCTCGTCCCTCTGACTGATTTAATTAGAGGACAAAATGTTTTGAGGCAAGGAAAAGCTACCTCACTGGACTTCAGGAAGGTAGAGGGCGAGGGGAACATGCCAAAATCAGGGCAGGCCTGACTGAGGTACATCTCCCTGCTGAAACATTGCAAAAGGAATACAAAGGGAAAATGCAAAGTCTGGAATAATAAACCCTTCCTCAGCAATAAACTTGGTTTACAGTTTCAAGCAACTCAGAGCTTAGTTTATTTAATTTATTTATTTATTTATTTCACCGTATTTCTTAGCTGCCCCATCCTGCCACAGCAGCTTGGGTGGCTCACAGGATGTTAAAACATATTAAAAATATAATAATATAATAAATACCACAAAATAACATAAAACCAAGATAAGTTGGTTAGTCATAGGGTGATTTCAGACGTGACGAGATCACGCTGAACCACACTGAACCACGGTGAACCCCGCAGCGGGGCGAAAGGCCCCTGCACGACTGCACAGCGTGCGCCAGATGTTGGCCACGCTGAATCTGCAGACGGGGTCAATTTGAACCACGCTTCCCGGGCTAGCCGGGGGAAGGTCCCGGGAAGCGTGGTCAAATGGACCGCGGGCCGTGGCGAACAAAAAGTAACGTCTGGTCGCGTGCCACGGGCCGGGATCCCCGGCGGGATCCCGGGCCGTGGCACGATCGGCCAGACGCGGCGGCCGCATTGGCCCCGCCGCCCGCCCGTCTCCTCGGAGGGCGGGCGGCGGGGTGCGTGGAGGGGGCGGGGCCGTGCGGCCGCACGTTGCGCCGCGCGGCCCCGGCTCCTCCCACTTTCCCCGCCGGGATCCCCCCGGCACGTCTGTTGGGCCGTGCCGGGGTGACCCCGGCGGGGAACGAAGACGTTCGTTACGGTACGGGGCCAAAGGGCCCCGTAACGTCTGAAAATACCCATAGTTGTCAAATGATTTGTATTGTTGGGGCTTTTGGGTCAGGGTGGTTACAGCTCCCCAAAGTTATGCCAATGCCACCGCCATTTGCAGATAGGTACTATCAAACCTACACTAAGTATCCCAAGCACCTACCCAGCCCTTAAACTAGACTAATGGCAGATGAGGTAAGGTAACTCATCCCTGTGGTGGTTAAAGGTGAATTTGCAAGTTTGAGTTAGGCACCACCTAAACTTGAGCTTAATATAAATGTCTAGATGGAGGTAAGGGGGAGGGGAGCTAAAGTGACAACACTGAGAGTCGACCAAGCGCAGACCATGAGTGCAATCATCCACCCACTGAAGTCAATGGCAAAATTCCCATTGACATTTTAATAGTGGAGGAATGTCATGGCCACCTTCGATAACATATCAGGCTGCTAAGGAATTATTTTGTTGCAGGTAGCGGGGATTACTACATCATAGAGCATTGCCAGGCCTGTGGTGAGGTAAATTCATTTAAGCCATTTGAAATGTCATGTGAAATTCTTGGGCATTATGGAGATGGGGACCATATACAAACCTAGATAGAAGAAAGAGTTCAAACTGGGATCCCAGACCCCTGGAAATGTCTTGACATTTAATATGTTGTTGTAGAGAAGGGTTCCAATGGGCCTGCAGGGTCCCTCACACTGCTGCTTTCAGAGAGTGCAGTATGTGGTCACTGTGGAAAAAGCCATTATGATTTGAACAGAGGGGTAGTTTATTTTATTCACCTGCCCATGCATTTACAAATCTAAGGTATCTTTAAACCTTGATATGCAGAAAGTAACTGCTTCAATCAAGATGGAACACCACTTGTTGCAATTTTGAGAGATGTAGCATTGGAAAGGAGGCATCTACATTAAACTGGAGCAATGCATGCTGGAACTCATAGTCTCCATTCTCTAGGAAGATTGGCAAGGCTGGTGGGACCTTTAGTTGAGCCACGTTTGGCTCTCTCTGTGATCTGGGAACTGATCTTGCTGGGGATAAAAAGAAATCACAGAAAGTTAAGGTAAGGTAAAGTTTATTTGTTATAGCCACAAGGCCATCACATAATATATACACACAAAAAATAAAATATAGCTTAAAACAGATAGGTGTATTCATACTGTATGGTCAATACACAATTATATTCATCCATAACATGACCACACACATATTATACATTATTAGGCTACAAACAGCCCCATCCCCAATATATTTTATTTTATTTATTTATTTTATCAATTTATATCCCGCCCCTCCTGAAAACAGCTCGGGGCGACTAAGATTACGCCAGATGCTTTATTTCAGGGGCCTTCCTTCCCAACTAACACGCTACTGGCATGGCCTTCGGTTCATGCGTTAAACGAATCTTAGCAAGTCTCAGTGCAAACACAGCCACCAGCTTCATTCTTGAGGGATCAGTATCTCCCAAGAGGTAAATTAACTGCTGGATTTTTGGATAAGAGCAATCCTATCCAATAGCTGCTTGCAACTGACTCTGATGTTTATTATATAAAGGGCATACCAATGTGTAATGTGCTAGATCCTCAAGGGCACCCCCGCTCTTGGTAAGGGATACCTTGATACCTCCCCATCAGCACTGCAGTGCACATCAGTTGTATCCTCAGCCTAGTAAACACTTGTCTGACCCCTGGGTCCACTAAATAATGTACATATGCAGCCCCCCCATAGGTTGTATCCAATATCTATAACAAGGGGAAATAAGGGAACCAGTAGCTGAAGCTCTCTGTTTTTGTTTGAGACACGCTGTTTCAACAATTTAACCATTTGGACACCAGTGTAATCCTGAAAAAAGGACACTGAAAAACCCAATGAGGCAAGACGGTGCTTCAGGTCGGCCCACCACGCATCCTCGCCACATTCATGATCTTGTTTTTTTTCCGCCAAAGCTGCTCTAATTAACGCAATATCTGGGGCAACTTTGATCTTCGCCCAGAATTTCAAAATACGCATATCCGCTAAAGCGGTTTAAGATTGACTACCCACTTCCAAATTGACTATATCTGAGTTACATGATGTAAGCATCCTCAAGTTCCATTTCCACAACCCATTAATCACAGGGAGTAATCTGACTAGGGCCCGATGCTCATAACCTCAGACACAGAAAGTTGCACATGGTCTAAGATAAAGTTGCAGGGTGCCTTCCCACCTCCTCCCTTGTTTCTAAGAATGCTCTGATTATGTCAGCAATGGGTATTTTCATATGTGACTGTGCTTGGGTGCTGCCGTGGCCTTACCCGGTCCGGAGACAGTACGGCCAGGTCTGGGCCGGGCTCCCAAACTAACGTGACGAGGGACAGGCCACCATGGAGGGTGGGGAGATGCACGGATATGCGTCTGCCCCACCCCCATGCTGCACCCAGCGGCCTGCCCCCCGGACGGGCAGTCACGGAGGCCAATGATGGCTGCCATGGCACCTGGTACTGGCAGGGACTCCCGGACCAGATCCAGGCTTTCAGACATGATAGCCTGCTTTACACCTGGTTGGGTGGTAGCATACCGGCCATAGTGACGACTAACACAGGCTGTGGCTCAGAGGCTTTCCCTAGTCACAGTCCGCGCTAGTCGCCATAGCCAGGATCTATCCTGTGCCAACAACTGGTGACTGCAAATTAATGTGATGGTGGCCCACAGGTTAAATTGGATCAAAGTGGAGCAAAGCGGGCCACTGTTACATCTGAAAACACCCACAGGTTGCTAATTCTCTTCTGTGCAAGCAAAATATTTTTTTTGAGAAAAAGAGAGAAAGCAAATCAAGAGAACCAACAGGATCCACAATCTTAGAACTTAAGCAGCAAGAGGGCTTTGTGTTTATTGTATTCAGCCTGTTCTGTTCTCTGTGATATGCATAGCCAATGTCAGAATGTGGGACAATCAGTCAGAGGCAGTCTGTTTACAGAATGCTTCAGCAAAGCCTCTTTCTGGATCAAACCGAGGATTATTCTACCGGAAGTGTAGAATAAGGAGATAGTGTTTGAAAGCTGTCAATGGAAGGGCTTTGATGAAGAGGATGCATATATAATAAATACATTTCATTGCACACAAGGCAGTAGGTGAGAACACATTTGTGCTCTGATAACTCACAGGCTGGAAGTAACAGGGATGCCATATGAAAGTACAAGTCAGAACATCTCAAACTCTTTATTAAGTTCACATGTTTTGAAATGTCAACCACCTTTCTTTCTGGAGTCTCTTTTTGTACAGCCCCTCCCTAATGCCTTGCTAATATGTATACATTCTAACCTGAATGTATCATCTGATTTAATGATTTCCCCTCAGAGTATTTAAATATCTGAATTGATGAGGACTTTCCCCCTAATAATCCCCTCATAAGTGATTGCTTTCACATATATTCCTGTCCTGCATGTTCTTAGTCTATATTTTAAAAAAAAAATTATTTATTTATTTATTTATTTATTTATTCATTTTATTTTAATAACTTCTACCCTGCTCCTCCTGCCCAAGGCAGCTCGTGGCAGCTTACATTAAAAAGTTTAGAACAGTATAAATATAAAAAATAACACATAAATAAATGCAACCATAATGGGGGACATAAAAAATCAAATCAACCCCCCCAACCTAACCCCCTCCTGCAAAACCCCACCCTTCACTCATCTCCCTCACCAAAAACCTGACGGAGCAGCCAAGTCTTACATTGACGACGGAAGGAGGGGAGGTCTGGAGTCACCTGGGCCTTCACCGGTAGGGAGTTCTACAGCTGAGGGGCGGCCACCGAGAACGCCTTCTCCATAGTCGCCCCCCGAACAACTCAGGAGACTTCAAGATAATGACTTTTACATGCTTGATGAAGGGTCCTGTGTGACCCTCCCCCCCCAAGAACTTGCATATTCTTGTTGTGAAATCATTTTTGGCCCAACAAAGATGCCAATTTCCTTGCTACAATGTAACCAAAGCAAGAGTGGTTCTTTTGACACAAATAAGCCAAAACAGGCATTGAATGCTATTGTAACTCATCCTTTGTTGAAATGTAACCAAAACTATTGAAAGGATGCTATGAGTTTCCTATATGCTTTATTTGCTTGCTATATGCTTTATAGTAATTTTTAGCTTAGGAACTATTAAAAATGCATATTATAAGAAACAGGCTGGCAGGAGGAGAGAGAAATATGCTGACAGGGATACATTCTTGTCATCAACAAAAGGAAAGGCCCCAGTAAGAACAGAACTAGTAAGAACTGTCCATTCCCAGAACAAGGTTGCAGATAAGAACCAAGCAATGCAATAAGGGAAAATGACTTGATCAGACAGAAAGACGCCTCAGAGAAGGGGTGTGGGGGATCTATGGCCTAAGGTCATGTCTTTCTTCCGGAAGGAGGACCGGCAGGACCTAATCTGGTCATGCCAAACCCCAAACAAGTGACGAACAGGGAAGGACCCCCAAACCTGAATAGCGAAGGGGAGGAACTTTCCTGATGTGGAACTGTTAGCCCCGTGCTCTGGATAACTCATAAGGGAAACAGCATAAAAGGCCAGTCCCTAGACAGAGAAGTTGCCTCTCACAGTACCTGGTTCGCTAACTCTTTGAGTGCCGACAGGATTGGTGGGGGGCCCACTTTGGAACTTCTACATAGGAAGTTCTGCAACTTACTCCACAGCCAAGCTTTCTCTCTCTCTCTCTCTCTCTCTCTCTCTCTCTCTCTCTCTCGGCTCTTGGGCCCCCACCCTGCCCTCCTTCTGAAAGACCAGACCTGAGACCTCTGACACATAAGAATACATGCTTTTATGTGTTTTATGTAGTTAGGGATAGGTGAAGGAGTACATGTTAGAGATGCAAATGCTTTAGTTATAATTGGTATGTTAAAATTGTGTTGCTCACTGAATAAAAGATCTATTTGATTGCCAAAAGACTCATTCATTAGAATAAAGAGGAGTAATTCCCCACCCTCTTCTAATAGTAGTATTTTCACTTGGTCCCGATAGAAGTAAAGGGGAAATCTGTCTCACCAGGGTGCTGAAAGGTAGAAGAATCCCCTTTTAGTTCTTTTCATTCTCACCAACAGAAGTTGGTCCAATAAAAGTGATCAGTTGAACTACTTTGTTGCCATCGCTTACATTTGGGAGCAACCACCACATCCTCTCTGCTACAGAGGAAAAGACCTGAGCAGTAGGATTTTTGAGGGGACGGGGGAAGACATTCTTATGAGAAATGATATCCTGTCACAATGTGCTCACCCCGGTGGGGTGAGCGGTTGCAAGAGAGTTGGCCTTTTCAGGGTTAGCTAATCATGAAATGAGGACAAAATAAAGCTTTCTTACTTTGCATGAGTGGGTTTTTGCAATCCCCACACCTTCACACCCCCATCATATATCACCAGTACACATCAAAGAATTAAGCAAAACATAAGCATCCAAGCACCCTTTCCCAGGCTGTTATCTTCAGGACCCCATTCCCCTGGTTTCTTCGCAGTTTGGGATCTTTGACTTGAATCCCTTGGTCAGTCCCTTCAATGGTGTTTTGGGTGAACCATATTCTGACTCCCAGCTCCCTTTAGGAGTGTTGGAGCAAGCCTAGCCTTGGCTCCCAGCTCCTTTTAACTCCTCTGTGGCCCAGCCTTGCACAGTCAATCCCAGCTTTCTAGGCAGGTCAGCCCAGCAGCCATCACCATAATGGCTCTGACTCCTTCCAGCTTGGTGATCCTGCAGCAGACTGCCAGGCTCATGGAGCATGCTGACTATGGTCACTTTTAAATGGATGCCACCCACCCACGAATACCCGGAAACACCCATTGGATGGGTGGGAGAGCATCAGTGTAAAAGTCCACGGGTGGGTGGGGGCACGTGCATGACCCACCCACACCCACGGAGCAGCAGCGAGGGAGCCGGAGCCCTCAGTTGGTGGAGGTGGGTGGAGATGGGAGTTCAACACCCAAGCGTCCATATAAAAGCCAAAACACCCACACCCATGCAGAACGGACCAGCAGAGCCCCACTGTTCCGGCACCATGGGGAACGTATGTGCCGCCACGCAGACATGCCCACAGAGTGGGGGGATGCTGGACATCTGGCCCAGAGCCCATAAAGGAGGGACGAACCACGGCATATGCACGCGGGCTCCCATGATGGTGAACAGGAAGTCCTACGAGAAGGCCAAGGAAGCCAATGCTGCCCCACACAAGGGAAGGGGCTGGGTGAGCACGGCGCCCTTGGGGCACCCGGGGGGGAAGACACCCCGTCAAGGTGGTGCAGGGAGGGGGGATGTGCCCCAGGCAGATGGCACAAGGAGGGGGTACTGGACTGCCGGCAGGAACGGGTGGGGAAAAGCACCAGGAAGTAACACGGCACACGTGTCCTGGCACAGGGCAGAAGGGCTGCACCAACAGACCCCCTGGCTGATGACCCCCAGCTCAGCACCTCCCAAGGGCACGGCCCAAGGAGCAGCAGTGAGAGCAAGCTGAACACAAGGGACCTCCCCCAGAGGGGAGGGCCACTCCCCAGGCCCAACCAGTGGGCCCAGGGACACAGGGCAAGGGGCAGCAGCATAACCCGGTCCCCTGTCCCCCGCAGGACAGCTGCCAGACAACGGAACACCACACCACCAGGATGACAGCTGAGGAGGGCCTCCCAGACAGTCAGGTGAGCAAAAGGGAACCACAGTGGGGAGAGGGGGGCCAGGCCCCACAGGTGGGCATGGGGCGTGCCAGCAGTAACCCCTATCGCACTACCCCCAACAGAACATGACCACCACCATGGTGACCACATCCACAGGGTGGGCCCCATGCCGCCAAGCTGGTCGGCCCCCACACGCGGGTCCAAAAAGGGGGAGCCCTGGTCCCGCCAGGAGGTCAGGGACTTCATATGTGTGTGGGCATCCAAAAGGGTCCAGCATGACCTGGTGCAAAGCTACAAGACAAGACAGGTCTATGAAGCCATCACCCAGGAGATGCAGCGGCAAGGGTACAATAGGGATGTAGCCCAGTGCATGCAGCAGGCAAAGGACTTGAGGTCCAGATATAAAAATATCAGGGACAATAATCTCAAGTCTGGCCGGGCCATGTGCACAGCCAAGTTCCAGGAGGAGCTGGACAAATTCCTCTGCATGGATAAGGACATTGTGGCCTCCTGCACACATGGCAGCACCTTCACCAGGGGCAGGTGCAGGGCCAGCACCCCCCCCCAAAAGACCCCACAGCGAAGGGGGAGCCCCTGGCAAGGCCAGCCACAAAGTGGGAGGGGACAGTCCCATCCCACAGGGGGAGGAGGCACCTGGGGATCCGAGCACCGGACCACCACACTCTGCACATGCCCACACAACCCCTGGCCACAGGGATAGGGGGCATGCATGGAGCAAGCAGAGACCCGGGGGATGGCCCCCAGGAGGCGGAGGAACAGGATCCAGGAATGATCACCCCAGCGGGGCGGGGGGGGGGGTTGGAGGTGGGATCAGCCCAGACAGAGCCACTGAGGCCGGGGTCGGGGGCCGGCAAACACTAACGGTACCCACTCCCATTGCAGCTCAAGCCAGCCTGGAGGTGCACAAGGTGGAGGTCATGGAGGAGGATGAAGGGGGCTAGGCAGTGCCCCCCCCACCAGGTGGGCCACCCTCCACGGCAGGGCTCACGGGCAATGGAGGGCCTGGGTGCAGAGGGGGGTGGAGGTACAGGGGAAGGCCACCCAGGGGTGAGCAACCACAGGCAGAAGGGTCCAACAGGGATGGGGGGGAGGCAGGAGAGGCTGGTGGACCTACAGCAGCCCCCAAGGGACACAGGATGGACCCGGGCCCCACCTGCAGCGATCTGTAGCTGGGGGGGCGATCCCACAAGAGGGCAGGGCAGGGGGGTACCAAAGGAGAGGACAGAGGGGGGCATCCACAATATGGGGGCTGCTGCACCAAGCACTCCAGGACATGTGATAGTGGGCAGCGGAACACACTGGCCAGGTGCACTAACGTTCTGTCCAATCTCTTGTTCACAGATCAGGCACCCGCTCACATGATGGGTGTAGCTGCCAGTAGCATGGAGCAGAACCGGGAGATGCGGGACAGGAACCAGAACTGGAGGGAGGACCTCAGCAGGGAGCTGCTGGTGGAATCGCAACGGTTAGCCGAGGTGCACTCCCGTGAGCTCTCGCTCACCAGGGAGCTCATCAGAGGGGAGGGGGACAGGGACCGTGAAATCCCGGTCCCACACTGACCACCTCTGGGACAGGCGCCAGGCTGCTGCCCTCAAAGGTGAGCAGCAGCGTGCCTGTGACAGGTTGGAGGGTCAGGCCGCATGGCTCATGGACCTCATGGGGGAGGCCATGGAGGCCCTGCGGCGTGACTCCCAGCGTGACAGGCCACGCCATGCTGTGAAAGGAGGGCCGGCAGCCGACCAACACCATGGTGGCTTCCCACTGGTGCCGGTACCTCCCCCTGCACCTCGGCCACCCGCAGTTCCCCCAGCAGCAACCCTATCTGGGCCTGGTCCATGGGGTCCCCCTCCCGCACATGAGCTGGCTGGACCCGGTTGTGGGGCTGCCTGGCCAGCCTGTACCCCCTGTGGTTCTACCCCCGCTGCCACCCTGACCCCTCCACCTGGAGGTGATGCCCCCACCCCTAGACCGTGCACCCCAGGTCAAGCAACTGCCCATGGAGGACACTCCACCCCCACAGGTAAGGCCTCAGCATCCTGGGCCCCTGAGGGTTGTGGGGTGTAACACCGGGGGGGGCGATGGGAAACCAGGGACCTGTGCGAGGCAGGACCCCGGTAGGGAACACATTGTGGAACCCACGCTGCGTGCACACGGTACACAGGATGGGGAGTGACAGTCATTGCCAGGGGCATGTGTACCTGCTCGGTGCCTTAGTACGTGACTGGGCAGGTGCCATGATACCATGAGCGGACCATCCCGGGGGAACACCTTCAGGGAGCGCCCTACGGCACATGCCTTGCTAGTGTGGGGAGGAGGGGGCTCCCCGGACCCCTATAGGGCACCTAAGCACCAGTGCACCAACAAGGGACAGCAGTGAGTGCACACGGTGATCCCTTAACCCATTCTTGTTCCTCCAAGCAGGGACCAACAGTGGAGGCCGGTGTGGAGCAGCCAGTGGATGACAGGGAGGCCGGACTGTCAGCCCGGAGAGCCCTGCGGTCAGCTGTGGCCAGGGCACGCCGTCCAGTGAGCCCCGGTGGTGTGGCCAATAGGGGGAGAGGCCGCCCAAGACGTTGAGCCCAGCCCCCTTCCAGTGTATATGTCCCCCCAATAAAGGTGTTGTACCTATTCCTTGCTGTTGCTTCCTCTGTCTGGGGACATGGGGGGTGGGGGTGGGTTGGGTTGTAGGACATGCAGGGGGGCACCAGCAGGTCGGGTGCTCCGTGAACTCCCTGGCCAGCTGGTGAGTCTGGAGGCTACACCAGTGATGCCTCATGCAGTTGAGGTGTCAGGATCCGGTGTGCACTGGATCTGCTCATGCAGCCCGGCTTGTGTTGGGCGGTGGGCATGTGCGGGGCCAGCACACCCCGCGACCAACAATGGGAAGGGCGCTTTCCACCAGGCAACCCACAGCACCTATTCACCGGACCCAGTATGCCACACATGGAATGGAGAGCTGTCTGTAGGTAACAGGTAGGGCCCAGTAGTTTGGAAGGGGGTCTCAGGCCTACAGACATGGGTATGGGTCCGGTGCTGGGCAGCGGTCGGTTGCCTGGGCAGCAATGGGGTGGCAGATGCCATGCCTGTTCCTCTCAGAGTTTTGTGGGGCTGCCCCTCCCTGGGCACGTTGGTACGGGGACACTGGCCTGGCCCAGGGCACCAGTGCAGGGATGCCACGGAGCCCAGCAGGGCTGCGACGTCGGACAGACGCCCGCCTCACCCATTGCACGAGCGATGCCCTCCTGAGGTTTGCTGCCCTCCACCACCGTGCCCCCAGGAGGGCAGTCCACCAACTCTACAGGCAGAGCAGGGTAATCTGCTGGAGCAGTATGCGCAGCAGCAGGAGGCCCATGCCCAGGAGGTGCAGCAGCATGGCCCTGGGCAGTGGGTCCTTGTCCCCCGGCAGCATGGAGCTGCTGCTTCCCACTCCCTGCCACACACCACTGGCACATGCCGTGAGCACGGTGCGCTCCGCTGCCCAGCCTGTGCCCACGGCCCACTCTCTCCGGTGTCGTGGGAGTTCCTCTGTGTGCACCCAGCCTGGGATCACCATTTTCTGTGTGCTGCACGGTCCCATGTTATAGGCCCTCCACCCCACACCTGGCTGGCCGCAGCGTGTCCCTTATGTACTGTGGAGGCTGGTGGGGGCCGGGCAGCGATTGGTGTTGTGCTGGGGCAGCCAGTGGGTGCCGGGTCTGGCTGATCATCCCCGCAAGCGGGCCAGCTGCATGCCCACCGGGGGGGATGGAACCATGCAGCCCTAGGTACTCCTGCCTTCGCAACCACACTGGCATCCCCCCAGCCTGGGTCCGCCTTTGCAAGCTTCAACAGTGCCCGCTGTGGATGCAGTGCCTGGCTCGGCTCCATGCCCTGGTGCAGTGTCTGACTGCGGCCCCCTTTTTTATCTCGGCAGCTGTGCAGCCTCCCTGCTGTCTTGTGCGTGTGTTGCGGTGCCCTGTCCACAATGGGCCTGCCTATCTCTGGCATGCAAGACTGTCTGTGGGTGAGGGTATCCGCTTGGTGTGTGCTTGTCCCAGTTGCGACATCCCTCCGTCTCTTGCCTGTTGCATCCCCAGAGCAAGCCCCACTGCTGCCATAGCTGGCCATTCTGCGGGCCCTCAGCTGGGGATGTCAGGGAGGGGTGGTCTCCCTGTGCGGACATGCTGTTGGGGGACCTCTGGCTGAGCCCCAACGTGCAGCTGTTGTTGGGCCGACCCCCAGTCAGTGGGGGATGGTTTCCAACTCCTGTTGCAGTACATGTGGATTATTTATTTATTTATTTATTTTCCAAATTTTTACCCCGCCCCCTCCTGCAATGCAGCTCAGGGCGGCTTCCAACAATCAACAATAAAAACATTAAAATTCATTTTAAAATATTAAATATAAAATATACCATATAAAACAGGGCTAGAAAAATAATAAATAAATGGGTGGGGGACTAAAATCATCCCTCCCCACCCTCCCTCCCAAAGGCCTGGGCAAACAGCCAGGTCTTACAGTTCCGCCGAAATGTTAAAAGGCTTGGGGCCAGG
>QEPC01002780.1:13072-37876 GCA_003113815.1 Sphenodon punctatus
GAAGCCGGTGGTGCCGGTACGGGGCCAACGGCCTGCGTAATCTCTGAAAATACCCATGTTCGCCACGCTGAATACCCACATGGGGTCAAATTCAACCATGCTTCCCGGGCTACCGGCGCGAAAATCGGCTGAAGCGTGGTGAGAGTGATTCCAGGCGTGCATTAAAAAAAAGTAACGTCTGGTCGGCTATCATGGTTCAGAATCCCCGGCAGGATTCCGGGCCGTGGTGAACTCAGCCAGACGCTGCGGTGGCATTGGCCTCGCCGCCCGCCCGTCTCCCCGGAGGGCGGGTGGTGAGGCAGTGTGGAGGGGGCAGGGCCGTGCGGCCGCACGTTGCATCATGCGGCCCTGCCCCCTCCCTGATTCCCTGCCGGGATCCCCAGCACGTCTGTTTGCCGTACCTGGGTGATCCCGGCGGGGAATCTCTGGGTTGTTTTCGGGACAGGACGAAGCCACCCCATCTCGTTTGAAAACACCCAGTGTGCCCTCCATTGGGGTTACAATCTCCCCACGTTTCATCAGAATTGAATAAGCAATGTAAAAGCTATAGATGGAAATACAATTTTCAGTTTCTTCCCTTTATTTAAAAAACAAAATGTCGTTTTCATTTCTATTTTCATTATTATTGTTTGTCGTTTTCGTTATTGCAATAATGATTATGAAAATGACAGTTTTCATTATCTTTGTTGTAATAATGAAAATCACATGCACACCCCTACGTGAACCCTAATGCCTTTTTGGTTCCTTTCTTTGTCAATTTACTTTTTCAAAAGACTTAAATTCCAGTGTTTATACAGTCATTGGTAGGAATGCAAATCTCTGTTCCATTCATTGGCTTTCAGTGGATATTTATTTCCCATATTGAAACTTTTAAAGAGCTTAGTTGGTCAAATTACCCACAAAAAGCAGATTTTAGTTTGGAATAATGGCCAGAAGTAGGTTCAGAGTATCCTATAACAATGGGTAGGGTCATCCAAACAAAGTGATTGTCAAAGTATCACATGCAACAACAGATTCACCTATTCTACCTAATTCTTGTGATGTGGACCATAAGAGTGCAAAAATGAATATTCGCAGCAAAAAATACATACATTCATTTCATTTTCATGGTCATTTTATTTTCACAGTAATTTCATTTTGGATGTTTGATTGAATAACCAAATATCTGAACAAAAATTAAACAGGGGCTTTAGCAAATATAGGAATATTTGTTTTAGACCAAATATTCCTTCGGTAATTGGATTTCTAGCCCCAAACCTGAATAATATTTGTGAATACAGGACCTGCTGTTCATTTTAAATATAATACTCATTTTGGTGTAGACTACACGTGGACTAATTTTCCTAATCTTGAGAGCCACATCAATTTACCACAATAAGACCAAAGAGTCCCATATGGCTCTAAAGTCACAGTTTGCCCACTTCTACTGAAGACGGAGGACGCTTTCACACATTGCACAATGGGCTATTATAATAACTGGAGACAATACCAGATATTATAATTCTGCAATTTTTGTAATGTGTGAATGCACTATTCCCCTTTAATGCTGCAAGATATCAGGTTGTTCTAGATCTCCGATCATTTTAAGAGTCACCAAATATGACTTTTAAAATAACCAAAGATCTTTCAGCATTAAAGGGGAATAGTGAATTCACACATTACAAAAATTGCAGAATTTCCAGTTTTTATAATAGCCTATTGTATAATGTGTGAACGCAGCCTATGTGTTCTTGTCACCTACCAAGTCTATTTTTTGTATAATAATGGCTATATTTAGGAAGTTACCATCATGAACTATCTGTGGCAAAACAATTTTTAAAAAAAAATTCAGCTGGGTAAAAAGTTATGATTGTTCCTAACAGATCTGTATCTCACCATAGTAATCCCATTCATAAACTGCACTTTACATTCACCTAAAACCATGAGCAAGCACAGACCATGGCTGCCTAGTTGAAGATGTCAGTCTCAGGCTGCTTGCACACATTAAAGAAAGCCAGGGACTGCCATGGGTTTAACTCATGTTAGCACAGATTATGTGAAATCCCCAATCATGATCATGGGGGGGGGGTTAGTGTTATTTTTCATTCCCCCGTTAAATTCAATAACCTGAGACAGACCTCATAAGGGTATTTCCAGACGTTACGAGATCACGCTCAACCACAGTGAATCCCCACATGGTGAATGTGATACCGTAACGTCTCTTGGGGGGAACGGAAGCTCCCCACCAGATGTTCACCCTCGTGAATCACAGGGGGGAATCACATTCAACATATAAATGGAGGTTCTGGCCGGACCATCTCCGTTTGCGTGTTAAATGTGATCCCCCCCAATAATTCACGAGGGTGACCACCCGGCTTAACACTGAACAGACTGACTAACACTGACATGCTCAACCATGGGGAATTCCCCGTGGTTGAGTGTGTCAATGTCACGTCTGGACACTGACCACGGCCCAGAATCGGCGGCCGTGGTCAATTTCCTGGGGGCAGGCGGGCGCAGCGGCCGTATTGGCTACAGCGCCTGCCCATCTCTGTGAGGGCATGCTTCTGGGGGAGTGTGGGGGGGCGCGTAGCTGTGCAGCCGCACATTGGGCCATGCAGTCCCGTGCCCCCCCCCAGATTCCCCCCCAGATTCCCTGCTGCTGGCAATAGGGGTGCTGCTGCTGCTGGCGCTGCTACCACTAGGGCTGGGGGCAGAGATAGACTCAGCTGGATGAAAGGGGTGGCTGGCTCTGCTCCCACCATCCCCAGGGGTGTCCTGCTGCTGATGCTGCTGATGCCACTGTGCACTCTCCAGAGACCGCTCTGCCTCCCGGACCCACCAGCACATCCTTCCAGTGGCCATAGAGCACTGTCTCATGTGCCATGCTGCCCTTGACACTGGGGTCCAGCATGGTTGCCACGGCACATTTCTCGCACTTCAGCAGGTCATCAAAACGTGCTTTCAGCCCTGCATTCAGCTTCCGCACCAGCTCAAGTGCCTCATTGTCCAGCTTCCTGCTCTCAGTGCCACAATCTCTCCCCCTAAGAATCTCATACAGGCTTCTGTGGAGACACTGACCCCGAGGGGTCACCTGTCTGAGGGTGGCGGTGGAGCGGCTCATGGTCTGTGTCACGTCAAGGAACGGCATGAGTACAAAAACCGTGTGATCCAGGACCTCCCATTCCACCCCATTAAACCCTTCCAGTGCCCCACTGTCCATCTCCAGTTGAACCTGATGCAAGGCGGCTTTCTGCTCAAGAAGCCATTCGGGCATCAGGAAGGTGGAATTCCACCTGGTGGTCACATCCTGGACCAGCTGGTGCATTGGGGAGCCTTGCTCGGCCTGCTTCTCCTGGAAGAGCTCTCTGCCCTTCACACTCTGGTTAAAGAACCCTGCCAGATTCCTCCCCCACTTGATCAGGGAGCTACGGGTGCCTGCCCCAATCCCCTTCTCCCCCAAGCCCAGAGCATCCCTGACCACCAGGTGAAGGGTGTGTGCAGTGCAATGGATGCTGGTGAAGCCCCTGTCATTGACTGCCTTCAGTTTATTGGCCGGGTTGTCTATCACCACACACCCCTTGATGGAGGCTGCAACTGGTGTGACCTCAATGTTCCTGGTGGTGTGCGGACTGTTCATTACTCGTGCCTGAAGCAGGGTCCACCTATACCCTGCTTCAGGACCTCTCCTGCCACTCCCCAAAGCTGCCTACGGGTCCTGCCACCAGTGCAGGGCATTCCTGCTGGACCACAGGTCCCTGGTGAAGTGGACCGTGGACCCCCCAGCCCCTGCCAACTGCTCCCTCACCCGCTCCTTCAAAGCCCTGTACAGGTCTGGCACCACAGTCTGACTGAGGGTGGAGCAGGACAGCAGCTTAAACTGGGGGGCCAGGAACCCAATCAGCCGCTTGAAGCCCGTGTCATCTACAATGGAGAAGGGCTGCCCATCCAGCGCAATTATTTCTCCTAACAGACGCCTGGCTTTCTCTTGAAAGCCACACTGTCCTCCAGCTGCTGATGGCCTTGGCAGCTGCCCCCACCCCAGCTCCTCCATGGTGGACTGATGCTGCTGGTGAGGCTCCTTCAGCTGTTCTTCCCCCCGCTCCTGCTGGTAGAGGCAGCAGTTGGTGCATGACACTTGCCCACTGAAGGAGCTGGATGACTGGCTGCTGCAGTCGGGAACCCACTGGCATCCACTTCCACTACCTTCCCACTTAGCAGCAGAGCACTGTGGGATGACTTCAGGTGCCTCGCCATGGCACTTGTCCCAAGACTGGTGAGCACCTGCCCATGCTTCACCAACTTATTGCACAAAGTGCACTGCACCTCCCTGGGATTATCTGCCCGCACCAGCTTAGAATGGGCCCAGACAGAGGATTTTTACCCCCTCCTGCCTTCTGGACCGCCCCGGGTGATGCACTTCTGCCAGCGCTGCTGGGAGGGGCAGAACATGGTGGTGACACAGCTCTGGGTGGAGGGACAACCTGAGCCATCGCCTCAGCTCAAGATGTCTCCTTTGCGGGACTAGTGTCTTCTTCTGCCTCACTGTCCTCAATCACTGTGATGTCCCGTGAAGGGGAGTACTGGGACCCTGAGGCTTGACTGCCCACCATGCTACTGCCACTCTCCTTCCTGTGCCCCTTTGAGCTGCTACTGCTGCTGCTACTCCTCTCTCTGTTGCCATTGTCCGGGGATCAGGCCCTGCCTCTAGCAGTCAGGGTGGGATCCACCAGCCCTGGAATGCTGGGGATCACCTCAACAATAGGGGACATCGGTGGCCCTGGAGGAACAATTGAAGCACATGCCAGTGCTCCAGCAGCAGCAGGGACAGCTGCAGCCTCAAGTCCTGCAGGCCTCCAGTGCCCTGCCTTGCACTGGAGGATGCTGGCAGGAGGCACTGCCGAACCGCTTCCCGACTAGTGCCACTGCTGCTGGGAGCCTCTGAACCCTGTCTCCCAAAATTATGTCTGCGAAGCCTGGGGCGTGGTGATGGGCTCTAGCTGTTGCTGCTGCATGCTGCCACGCCTCTTGCACGCCCCTACTGCCAACTCTGCCACGTGCCCCATTGCCCACCTTATGGGCAGCAGACCAGTTTCTCCTACTTCCCTTCTCCATGCCTTCCAACCAAAATGCACACACATATATATATATATAAAATTCAATTTATTTTCTAATATCTACACTAACTCTAACTATAGTATTAACTATTCTAAAATCTATGTAAGTAAATATTATATCTAAAGGTCTAGTCCTACACTCTAAAATATCAAAACTAGGGATGGGCAAACAGAATGGAGTTTGGAAATTCGGTTCGGTTTAAAATTTGAGTTCGGAAATTCATTTCTGTTCGATTCGGTTTAAAATTTGAGTTCGGTTCAGAAGTTCGGTTCGGTCTACTGAACAGACCAAGTTTGGTCGAATTCCAAACTTCTGAACCAAGTTCGGCCATTCAAAATCAGGGTTTTTTTGTGTTTGTTGCCACTAGGGATGGGCGAACAGAATGGAGTTCAGAAATTCGGTTCGGTTCGGTTTGAAATTCAAGTTTGGAAATTCGGTTCAGTTCGGTCGACCGAACAGATCAAGTTTGGCCAAATTCCGAACTTCTGAACCGCGTTCGCCCATCCCTAATCAAAACTGAATAACTAACTACACACTAACACTATCTCTCTCTAAGTTAACTCCTACTACAACTATGGGTTATTTCAGATGTGACGGGGCGGCTTTGGCCCCGTCACAGAATCACCCTTTTGATTCCCCGCCGGAATTGACCTGTCACAGCCAGCAGACGTACCGGCCGATCCCGGTGGAAAATCAGGGGGGGGGCCTGCGTAGCACAATGTGCAGCCTCATAGCCTCGCCCCCCCACGCTCCTGAGGCCGCCTGCCCTCTGGGAGGCAGGCGGGTGCAGTGGCCAATCCGGCCACAGTTCCCGCCTGCCCCCCAGGGTATTGACCATGTCCCAGAATTGGCGGTGGCATGGCCTCTGATTCCGGTCCATGGTCAGAGGCCAGATGAGATGTTACCACGCTCAACCATGCTGAATCCCGCTGTGGTTGAGCATGGTAATGTCACGTCTGTTGGGGGCACAAAGTGATTCCCACTGGGAGTTCACCCCCGGCGGAATCACTTTGACCATGCTTTCGGAGATGGTCCCTGGACCATCCTGGAAAGCGTGGTTATTTTGATTCCTGCCAGAGGTTCACTGTGGTGAACATCTGGCAAGCATCAAACAGACGTTACGGGACCTTTCCCCACCACAGGGGATTGTCTGTGGTTGAGCGTGATTTTCTAACGTCTGAAAATACCCTATGTATCTGTCTATAGTAACTATATCTAATATCTATCTATCTATACTATATTACACAGGGATGTGAGGGAGGACACAAAGAACACAGGGAGGGGTACAAAACTGAAATGAAACCTAAATCAATCTAATACTCCTACTCTAAATAAATCCAAAAACAGGGGAAGGGAATCAGGGATGGAATATATAGAGGGAGAGGGAAAAGATTCAATGGAGGGAGGAGGAAGAACACAGGGAGGGGTAAAAAATAAAAATAATGCCTAACCCTATCTAATATAATCTGAATAAATGATAATATGGATGTAAATGGGTTGGACGGGTGAAATAGGAGGAGAATGGCAACGGATTGGGGAGCTAGGTACACAAACTGCTGGGAGAGGGAGCCTTCTGAAAATGCCTGCTGTCAGGAACAGCAGGCATTGATTGGGTTCCTCCCTGTGGCCAGGAGGCAGGGTACTTGAAGTTTCCCATATCTGCCAAAGACAAGCAGCTTCTTTTTTATGCTCGGGTAAACACTTTTCCCTCTCGGGTTTTGGAGGGTCGCATCCAGGGTACCCCTTTTTTAAAGCACTTATGCCCGTTTGATCAGCTGACCACAGAGACGGTAGCCCATATGTTTTTAAATTGCCACCTGTACGATGATCTTAGAATTAAATTTCTAGACTCTACTTTGACAAAGTTCCCGGGTAGATCTGATTGTGTGCTGCTTCAAGTTTTATTAGATAATTCAGACTCCCAGGTGCTTTGTAACACTGCCTCTTTTCTACTACATGTTTACTATCACAGGAAAAGTTTTTTTAAATTTTAGATTTTTACAAGAATGTACTGATGCAGTGGAAGTTACTTTGTAGGGCAGATTTTAATAGTAAGGTTTGTATATTTTGAATAGCCTGGATGCTGTTCTAAACTGGTAGTCTTTGTGTAATTTGTATGGATTTGAATGTATTTACATTGTTTATAGTTTTGATTATTACCCAAATGATTGGAAAGGTTAATGTTTCAAATTATTTTAAGGCTTACAGTTATGGAACCAATTTATATGTATGTTTGTCTTGCAATGGCCACTGGCCACGCAATAAAGATGTATTATTATTATAAGTTAGAATAGTGAAATATGTAGTGGAGGATTAGTAAGCGGTTCATGCTGTGGAACGTTCAGCCAAATTGACTGAATAACAGATGAGATATCGCAGTTTGAAAACTGCACTTTGAAGTCTTTTTTTTCAGCCAGTCAGACTCTCGATCTGGGTAGGGTAGAGGGGTTAAGTGTTGGTTAGGTGGAAGTGTAAACATTTTAGAAAATTCAAGGAGACTGCAAGGGCGTGCTTTTGGTTTACTGTTTGTAAATCCAGTTAGTAGTTTTTAAGTTATGACATCTTGAAAATTCAATGTTAACCTATGGAAACCGTCCTTAGTGTGGAGTGCTTGCAAACATTCTATGTGTAATGCAGACACTGTTTAAAAGCAAATAGTCTTGTATACTGGTGACTAAAGCTCCCAGCAGGCACTGCTCACTGGAGCCTATCAGTGCTGGGGAAAGAGAGGGAACTGCACCTCCCAGGAGGCAGAGTGAGTGACTGGTCAGACATGTTTGGAGCTGATCTAGTGGAGAGAGGAGGAGAGCAAGGCCTGTGGAAGGGAGAAAACGGAAGGTTCAGTTTGAATCTGCATTTAAACAGTGGGGGAAGGAAGAGGGGGCAGGTAAGGTCTGGGGGTTGCGGGGAAGGAGCACAGTGGGCAGATAAGGTAGGGTCTGGGTGGTTGGAGGGAGGGGCATGGGTGTACGAGAGCAGGGAATGGGTGGATGACAGGAGCAGGGGCTGAGTGTGGATTCCCACAGTCAGGGTGCTGCTTCCATCATCCATCCATGTTGATTTCACCAGTGGGGCAGGTCAGCAGGGGGGGAGGGGGCAGGTAAGTTTGGGTCTGGGTGGGTGGAGGGAGTGCATGGGGGCAGGTAAAATCATCAGGCCTGGGTGGGCAAAATCAGATCATTCTGATTTGATCCCACACAGCAGGCGCCTCGACTTGTGGGCCAGGGACACGGAGATGGCTAAACAACAGAGCTAACTAATCCTGCAGTCACGTTTGAAGTGGTTGATCTTGCCTCTAAACCATCCCAGAACCACAGAGCACATGGATTCAAGTGAAACCCCTTCCCCCTCCAAAAATGTGGGATGTCCGGACTGTGGCTCCAATGGGGTGTCCCATTGGAGAAGCATGGATGGGGCCAGAAAGCTGAAGTTTGTCTGAGATGATCCCATGTGCAGGAAAAGGGCAGTGGTAGGAGGCTACAGGCAGACTGGAATCAATCTTCCTTCAGCGCTTCTCCCTCCGACTTTCCCAGCCCCTGCAAATAGCTCCCACGGTGGAAGCACAGGGGGAGCACTTTACAGGGAGCAGCTTTATTGGGAGATACATAATATGGAACCCAGTACAGGGGGAGGTATGCAGAGTGGGCACCATTGTAAATGAAAGGGAACCCTGTTTAAGGGGGAGCAAAGTGGGGGAGCCTTGTATAAACAGAGAGCAGCAGAATAATGACCAAAATTGTGTTAGGGAAGATTCCTGTACAGAGGAAAACTGAGTGAGGGAGCTCTGTACAGGAGGAGAGCTGCAGGATGGTCACGGGAAGCATTATACTAGGTGAAGAGTCCTGTACATGGGCAAGGCAGAGTCTGGGAGACCTGTAAAAGGAGTAGGGATGGGCGAACACGGTTCGGATGTTCGGAGTTCGGACCGAACTCAGTCTGTTCGAATGTCCGAACCGAACAAACAAACCGAACTCTTGAATGATCGAACAGTTCGGTTGTGTTCGGATGAGTTTGGGGGGAGGAAAAACGTCTTTTCAGGGCCAAAAAGATGCAAGTTTTGGTTTCGGTTCCGGTTAAGTTTTGGTTTAGGTTTTGGCTAAGTTTCGGTTTCAGTTTTGATAGTGCTATTTTTGACTGTTTGGCCAAGTTCAGCCAACCCGAACCTGGCTCAACCAAACTATCGAACCCGAACTCAGGTTTCGAACCGAACGACCGAACGTCCGAACCGCATTCTGTTTGCCCATCCCTAAAAAGGAGTGAACTAGCCAGGGCGAGTTCTGTACAGTGAGAGGTCCTTATAGAAAGCAGAATGGCCAGTGTTGCATAAGGGGAAAGCTCTGACAGTGGGGAGTAGAGTGGGAGATTCCTGTACAAGCCATGAGCTAGACAGATCATAGAGAGCAGAGTGAGCCACCCTGCATAGGGCTGTCAGTGAGTGAAGTCCTCCAGAAGAGTAAAGCACTCAATTTCTGCAGCTAGGATACAACAAAAAACATGCACAGATAGGTGTCTGGCTAGAGCAAGGGCAGAGAGAGAGCAACTTGTGTTTTTAACTTTGTCTTTCTTCTTGTAAAGTTAAGCTACTTCTTTGTCCAGCTAAAACCTGCAGCCTTTCCTCCTTGTGAGCATCCCCTACAGTGTATTTCCTTTAGAAAATTAGTTTACAGCAGCAGAGTTTATTTCACTCAATGACCTTTGTTTGATGGATCAGCTAAAAGATGTGATGGGTGGGAGGGGGAATTAAATGGTAAAAGATATGGAAGAAGGAGATCTAATAGTAACTTGGGACATAAATCAGGGAATATATATGGGAAGCTCATAAAATAGATCTTTTCATCATTTACAAAAATGTTCACTTTGGAAGGAGTGGGTGGGGGGAGATTTTTGGCATGCAGCTCTGAAAACAAGACAGCTAATGCTGAGTGGAGCCAAAGGGGGCAGTTCTTTTTCGTTTAAAAACCATCCTTGCCAAAGATTGCTGTAAACACTTAATGAAGAATTCATTATGACTACTATTAATCATTTCTTTCTATAGCACTACTAGGCGTATACAGAGCTTTACAGTCACATCTTTTTAAGAGACAGGTCCCTGTCCAGTGGGGCTTATGATTTAAGATGAACAAGGATGAGGTGACAGAGTGAAAGACACACACACACACATTCCCTTATACAGATGGGGAACTGAGGCTGAGAATTGCCCAAGGCCACCCAGTGAGTTTATGGCTAGGGGCAGGATTTGAACCCTGACTTCTCAGGTCCAAATCCAGCACCTTATCCACCTTCTATACTGAAGGGAGCAGCTCTTCCAACTTAGCTTCCCCTAAGCCCTGCTCCCATTGTGGTTATGCTGGTTGGCATTCTACTGCGCCAGCAGGACACAAAAAACATGTATATTCCATAATAAAAAACCCTCCAATTTATAAGACTTAAGGCTCTTGCAAATTCAGTCATGCATAAAAAAGCACGGAAATTGCAAGTTGAGGCGCCCGTCTTAACCTCCATGCCATGTTATCAGTAAAGACATTGTACAGTCTCACATATTGTGCTCACTTACAACTTAGGCTCCATGCACCCACACTTTGCCTTTGTCTTTCAGCCCCAATCCTCTTCCTCTGCAGGTTGGGAGCAACACTGAAGCTGGGGGTAGGATGGCATGAGCTGGCCCCTTAACCACTCCTTTCCCGTTATCCTTTTATTTTGGTTGGGGAGAATGGAACAGCTGACTAATGGTTCACAACCGTCCCTCTTACCCACTAGTCCCCATTGCTCTTGCAGAGCACAATGAAACTGGGTACAGTCATATTCAAATGTTTAATTAAAACTAAGTTGGGTATAGATTGATGGTAATAAAATGAAATGGCCGTTGGAAGGAATGGAGACAACAGCAATGCCAGTTTCTAAATAAATACTTGTCATTCCAACATCCAGTTAAGTGACTGTGAAATAATACAACACAGCTGCATCTTTGGGAGTCCCTGGGGAAGGCAAGAGGGTGTGAAATTATGAGGAAGGCACCAGTTGCAGTAAGTGGAATGGTTGGAATGACATGGAAAAATACAAAGAGTGAGCAGGATCAAGTAAGTGGGTGGAATGACAGGAATAATTAGAAATAGTTACAATAATAAGGTTCTGCTTGAAATAACTAATTCAGAAGAATAATGGGATACTAGGGTGAGCAGTTCTATCGTTTTACCCACTTACTATAGCCGACTCCCTATCCTTTGACTCCCAATAACCTACCTCCCTGGTATTCCACTTCTCCTGTGGGTTCTTCTTTTTTTTTTGGTCATTTGACACATACCCTTACTTCTGTTCCACAGATAAACATTGCATTTCCCAGGACATTTGATTGCTCCGTAAGGGGGTGGGGGCTAGGCTGGGCGTTAGAGGACGACTGGACCCAGGACTCCTGGGTTGTCTGTTATAAGATTGAGAGCAGGAGCAAGGAGAATAGGCTGGGAACTAGGACTATGGAGTTACCTGTGAAGGGAGTGCAGCCTACTGACTTAGAGTAGGATGGAGAAGCTGGAACCTAGGAGTCCTGATTTCTCTGTTAAAGGGTTGCGACCAAGAAGATTAGAGGGGACAAGGGGATGGGAGACAGGACTCCTAATTTCTCTCTTTTTCTTAAAGAGGAAACAGAGGCGGTAATGGGCCAGTTCACACCCTCCTGTCCCCAGCTTCAGTGTTGCTCCCAACCTGCAGAGGAAGAGGATTGGGGCTGAAAGACGAAGGCAATGTGTGCGTGCATGGAGCCTAAGTTGTAAGTGAGCACAATATGTGAGACTGTATGATGTCTTTACTGCTAGCATGACACGCAAGTTAAGGCAGAAGACTTAACTTGCAATTGCCATGCTTTTTTGTGCATGATTGAATTTGTAAGAGCCTTAACTCTTCTTTTAAACTGGAGTGTTTTTTATTATGGAATTTCTTTAAAGGCCTGTATCATTTTGTAATCATTAACAATGTATGCAGGTAAATCGGGATAGCAAAACCTTGTGCTCCAGAATCTAAGATAATCATCTATGGAGATCCGGAACGTTTTCTATCAGGGGTGCAATTGGGATAATTTTGGGAGAGGGTACAGCATTTGACCTCCCACTGTTGGCCATGCACCATTTCCCTAGAAAACATCCTCTATGTCCCTACCATTCCCTCTGTTGTTCCATGCACATCTCAACCTTCCAGAGTACCAGCATATCTCAACTTACCAGAGTATGGAAGGGAGGGAGGGAGAGGGAACATGAGGACTTCGCAATAATGTTTTGTGGTCAGTCTCTCTACCTCCATTGACATAAAAGAAAGACAGAGTGGATACAGGGTGCTATTTCCCATTCACAGCTCACAGTCGCTGTCTCTTTCCCTGCATACACCACCACCACCACCCCTTGGAATTTAAAAAATTGAAAGGAGAAAGTATGTGTTCCTCAGGGTTGGATGTTATGGAAGTGCCTGGGTTACTTCCTTGTTGCACCCCTGATTTGTCATCATGAGTGGGTGGAAAGAAGGCACTGGGAGTGTGATTGGGGTTAACAAGGGGCCTCAGTTTTATTAAGAATTTGCCAACAGAGTATAAGCATTGGCAGCAGTCTGGTTCATGTAAGTTCATGCAACAAGGTCTATTTACTTAGAGTACCCAAGATCTTCTTTGTGTATTCCTAAAGTCTGGCCTCCAGCACACAACTCATTCCTGGGTTTTTGCCAGCCAGTCAGTTCACACACCAGTGGGTCTCCAGCTTCCCTGTGACAAAACCGCCACCACACTGGGTTCCCTAAACCAGTGCAGCAATTGGGCCTAGCACTCAGTTCTCCTAACCCTGCATGGATGGAGAAGGTTGGAGAAAATAAGAAGGCATTGTCATGTTAGCATGCCTCATCTTTTCTTGGTGCTTAGGGTTTGTCCAGTGTGAATCATAGCAACATTATAGTTATGATGACTTTACTTGGTGGCTTTTTATATAGATACTTCTACACGCCCCAAACCTAAGACTCTAGATGTTATGTAGAATAGCTAGTCTTTTCCGCGCTGTGCCACCAACATAAGAACAAGAACATAAGTACTGCATACTGGGTCAGACCAATAGTTCATCAAGCCCTGCATCCTGTCTCCAACATCAGCCAATCTCTGTCTCTTGGGAGAAGTCCCCAACAGGTCACAATGCACAATCCATTCTCTCTTGTTCCAGCCCCCAACAGTAAGAGGTTACTTCCCCAAAACCTAATTGGCTAATGGACACTTATGGACCTATCCTCCAAGAACTTATCCAATCCCTTTTTAAAGTAGCTACAATACTGGCCTTGACCACTTCCTCTAGCAGAAAACTCCTCAAGTTAATTGTGTGCTGGGTGAAAGAAATATTCTCTTGTTTGTTTTAAATCTGCTGCCAGTTAATTCCATGGAGTGGCCCCTTGTTCTAGTACTGTTAGAGAGGGTAAGTAACCACTCCCTATTGTTCTGCACCACTTATGTTGAACTTATGTCTCCCTACGTGTTCTACATCACTTATAATTTTATGAGACAACATTGTCTGTTGTTATGTAATAACTGCATTATTGCCCCACAGAGCATCGCAGGGCTATAATCCCAAATACAACCCATTGCAGGCACCTTCCTCTCTTCCACCAAGAGGAAGGGACAATAAGTAGAGGCCAAGGCCTGAAGCTTTCTCTGGCCCACCAGCCAAGCAAGCACAGCTGGCCAGACCTTTCACAGGCTACTCAACTCAATGATGGACAGGCACTGGGTCAGGTTGCCTCCAGGAGACACCTTCAGGCTGGTATAACACCTGCCCCATGCAGTGCTAACAATGGGTGATTTCAGACATTACGTTGTCTGAAATCACCTCAGTCAACCGTGGAGGGGGTTGAAAGCAGGAGAACGTCTGTTTGCTCGCATCCAGATGTTCACCTCAGTCAACCAACCCCCGCGGTGAACCTAACCATGCTTTGTTCTCCCGCACCACGGCGGTGAATGAAGCGTGATTAGGGGGAATCCGGAACGCGGTGAAGGAAAAGTAACGTCTGTTACCTTACCTTCACCGTGTTCTGGAGTCCTGGCGGTGGCAGCAGCCAGATAGGCCACTGTGGCTGCCTGTCTCGGGGAGGGTGGGTGGCCGGGGAGCGCAGGGGGCGGGGCTGTGTGGCCGCATGTTACATTGCGTGGCCCCGCCCCCTCTGGGAGGGGGGTTGCCCAACAGACGTGATGGGCAGCAGCATTGACCCTGGGCTGTGGTTCAGTGGTCCCCACAGCCGGGGGCAAAGGGGAGAACATCTGTTGGCATGCCCTTTCACCCCCGCCCGTGGTCCGAACCACCCCACGGCCCAGGGTCAATGCTGCCACCCGTCATGTCTGAAATCACCCAATTACTTAGGTTGCTGGACATGACGCCTTATAAGTGCATGGCATCCTCCCAGATCAAGTGGTTGAACACTCTTGTATGACCAGTCATGCTCCTGCCCAGGAAATTATCTACTTACTCACCTTTTCGTTAATCTTTTTTTCTAGCCCTGTGGGCCCTTGAGGGATGAAGTGCTCCCTTCCACACCTGTTGATCCAGCATATCTTGGCCTACCTGTGTACCAAATACTGAAATATGAAAGAAACAAGAAAATAAATGAGCACACACTAACCAATATATATATATAGAACAGCAAATGAGATGGGAACCATAGACCACTTCATATTTGCTTCATTTAAATGGATAAGAATACAATGAATTCACACCAAATATTTGTTTCAGCTCTACTCCAACTGCAATACAGTTCAAAATAATCTTAGACATAACAAATAGTATAGCAGCATGATCTTCCCCTAAGAAATGCAAATTTCAAATTATCTTGCACCTTAGATTATTAATACTACTACTACTACTACTAATAATAATAATAATAATAATAATAATAATAATAATAATATAATATAATAGATTCATTTGTTTAGGCTTGAAAATAAATAACATCGACTATTTGAAAATCCTCAAGTCTTTGCATTCCTTCTCATTCCATAAAATGCCTGCTGTCATAATTTAAATAACAATGATGTTTTGTTTTGTTGTTCAATAACTTTGAATTGATGCATAGTAATGAATGTGACTCACCTAGAACACTTTCTAAAACATGATGCAAAAGTCACCTGAAATTCCATACAAGTTATTTTCTTGGAATGACAGAAAATTAATGGTTATTATGAATTGAATAAATGAGTTCTGACACGCTTTGCTCTGAACGAACAGAACAATCTGACATATTATCATCATCTGAATTTTAATGTAGTGCACAGAGTGCTGACACGGTTGAAGAATCATGGAATCGAGCTACTGCAAACGGCTGATTTATTTACTCTGTTCTCCTACACTAAATTGTGCTAACTCCTACCTTATATTTGTAATGAAATATCTGAGTGCCTAGTTCTCATTTCAGCAAGCTGTGCTTTCCTATTGTTTATTTTTATTATTGATATGGCACCAGCAATGTGCCTGCTCCTGAATGGTCATTAGAGACAGGCTCCTGCCGTGAGATGTTTAGTTTACAGTCCAGGATGGACACAGGAGGGGAGACATGGGGGTAAGGAAACATACAGAGCGACAGGGATACATTCACGAAGTTGAGAAGTTGCAAATGCATTTTCACAGGACGACTAAAATAGGGGCTGTGGGTCCTTTAAGAGAAGAAAATACCCAGCCTGAAATGTGAATAAATAGTTCAGCTGGGGAAAGGGACTCAGCTGTGATAAAAAGGGCTAAGAGTGAAGTTTGAGAGAGGCTGCCAAGGAGACCAGACTTAGCTCAGGTCTCTCTCAGTTCGTAGACAAGAAGGAAGACTGCTCAAGAGGAGAACAGCTGGGGATTGGAGAAAAAAAAACAGCTTTAAAAAGGAAAGTGATCCCTTAGACCCAATAATGAAGACAGACTTCGTGGGATACTAGAGGTGGGATCTTTCCTTCTATTTATGTGCTGGAGGTAGGGCTTGTTTATAGACTTTCTGTACAAAGTAGGGATGTGTGAACAGAACTGAGTTCGGAAATTCGGTTTGGTTCGAAAATCGAGTTCGGTTCGAAACTTTGGTTCGCTCGACCAAACTATTTGAATTTGCTCAAATTTTGAACTTCCAAACCAAGTTCGTACATTCAAAACCAGGTTTTTTTGTCTTCCGAACTGGTTCGAATTCGACCGAATAGTTCAGTCGAATTCGACTTCAGTTCAAAAGTTCGTTTCGGTCAACCGAACTATTCGAGTTTCGTCCAAACTCCAATCTTCCAAACCGCATTTGCACATCCCTAGTACAAAGCCTTCTACAGGCAGAGTACCCTAAAACACCTTGGTGGAGACAGGCTGGCAACAAGGAGAGGTTTGGAGGTGATAAAGGGTTCCATTTTTTTAAGCCTGCACAGCATATGCAGAGAAGGAGCCTATGCCAGAGATTCTTTTACGTGTCACTATGGTATAAGATCGGTTTGTGATGTCAATTGGCTAGCAGAAATGTAAACCAAATATCCTCATTCTGTGCTGTGTGACCATCCCAACATCTCTCCCCCACTTGTTACAGGGAAGTCAGAAGCATCTGTTTAGGAAAGAGCCAATAGAGATTCTCTTATGTCCTCTGCCACACTGCTGCAGGATGTGATAATTGTGATGATAATTAGGCATGGGCGAACAGATCGCGGTTCGTGTTCGGCCGTTCGGTTCGGCCGCGATCGGTTCGTCTGTTNATGATAATTAGCCAGCTTGGATCTATGACTGCATTCCCATCTGCGGCTGTAGTGGCAGCAGAGGGAGGGACGAGGGAAGACATGGCAGTACAAATGAGCCGTCTAAAAGGAAAAGAACTGGTGCGAACGGGGATCTGCTGCAGCTTCTCTCTCGCATGCAGGGTGCAAAATCCTGCCCTTACATGCGTGAGAGAAGCTGCGGCAGATCCCCATTTACACAGGCTTTTTTCCTGTCAGCCGGCTCCTCTGCACTGCTGTGTCTTCCCTCACTCCTCCATCTGCCGCCACCACCACCGCAGATGGGAATGCAGCCTATGTCTCCTGATTGCTGGGATGCTATCCCCAAAGTCCCAGTTATGTCCCTTCTATGCCCGCCTGAGGGCCGCCCCCTATGCCTGCCTTGAAGCCACTGCTGATTGGTCCTGTAAAGCTGGACACATGCAGTAATTGGCCAGTGAACGTGTCTGTCAGTCTTTTGGGTTGCTCCACATCCTCCCTCCTACAGCCTCCCTCCCCCTGCCATGCCAGGTGCCTGCCTTTAAGTGGCACTGCATGTGCTGCTATTTATCTGAATAATGGTCTTTAAGGGGACAATTTCAATTGCTTATACAATTGAGTCCCTTTATCAAATTGTCCTGTAGTTTGGCAGAGATAACAGGGAAGGTGTGTGATACATTTTTGCCAAATGTCTTGTAAACAGGATGGAAGATAAAGAAGTTGTAGCCATGAATATGTATGGAGCTTTCTTAAAATCACAACATTCAATTGCTTCTAAACTCGGTTTCCGTTATCTAATTGTTTCAGGTATTGGGACACATAGTAGTCTCCATTGGGGGTATAATCTCCCCAAGCTTCTTCAGAATTGAATAAGAAACAAAAAAAGGTATAGCCAGAAATATGTTTTCAATGTTTTACCTTTATTTCAAAAACAAAATGTCGTTTTCATTTCTATTTTTGTTAATATTACTTGTCATTTTTGTTATTGCAATAATTATAACAAAAGTGACAATTTTAGTTATCTTTATTGTAATAACAAAAATGACATGCACAACCCTAACACTGTCTGTGTATTACTAAGTTCTGATGGTTTGCATCCACGTGGGGTTTTGGTGCGTGCCAGGCATAGAGATCATTTCCCCAATGCCAGTAGCACCTTTATAGGATAAGGAGGCCACCTAGCCACATGCATCTATTAGCTTCCATTCAAGAGGGGGCGGGAATCCTGAAGGATAAGAAAATATAAGGAGAAGCATCAATTTGCAATCTATGAGGTTGAAGAGCTAGGAAAAGCTTGCTCTCTTTACTCAGCATAACATTATCTATAGCTGATGCTTGATAGACCCTTGAGAAACTCAATGAATTTGTGCCTCATTTTTGCTGATATTACTTCATCTTACTGTTTATTAGAAATAAAAGAATACCCAACCTGCATTGTGGAAGCTATTTGCTTCGTAATAGGAGATTTTAATGCCAGAACAGGCTCTCCTTCAGCTGGGCACCTTAATGCTACCTTTTTAGCAGCAGCAGAAGTCCCTTGTAGAGTCTCTAGGATACAACAATTAATAAAGCGGGCGAGCTTTCGCTGGAGTTGCTTATCAAATATAATATGATTATAGTCAATGGTAGAACTGAGAGACTTGTTTGGAGACTATATGTTTAATTCAGTACAGGGTACTAGTGTAACAGACTATCTGCTGGTCCCAGTTTTTTATTTTTGTTGGTTTATTAATTTTTCTATTATTCTTCACCTAGAAAGTGGTCATTATCCTTTGACTTTCTGTATTTATGAGTTCTTAGTAATTCTTATCTCCAGCCCCTCCTGGGATCCCTCGTTGAACAGCGTAGTCAGGAAGTCTTATCTCAGATGGTCTACAGACTCTCTTTCAAGAGTTTTGGAGCTTTTGTACTTCCCACTAGTGGCTTGTATCAGGGAGGAAATTCTGACAGCTACAACTTTTTTGGCTGGAAAGCAGGCTTATAACAAATTAGCTGGAATATTGGAAGAAATTGTGAACAGGTCACCCTCGCGGCATTTGAAGAAACATTCTTTTATTACCCTGTGAGGTTGGTACGATTCTGCGTGCTTGCAAACTAAAAAGAATTTAGTGGCTTTACGGAGACCGTGTCATACTGTGGGAAGACAGGTGGTATGGGATGAATTTGTTACAGCTAGGAGGGAATATAAAAAGCTATTGAAGCAAAAGGGATCAGCTACAATGCTTCAGGTGTGGGCTTATTTGAGAGTTGCTGATAACCTTTAAGAACTCGGCGAAATTAAAGCTGAGACAATTAAAGTAAATAATAATAGATTTTTTCCTATCAGTGTAGATGTTTGGGTTGCGTTTTATAGTTCAATATTTTGAGACCCACCTGTTCCAGATGATCACTCAAGGTACCAATGCCTTGCCAGTGGATGAGTCCTTCTCACTGGTTGTTACAGAGGATAGACTTCGTCAGAACATTGCAGCTCTTAGCCTGAATAAGGTGTCAGGAATTGATTGTTTTCTATCAGAGATCTATCACAACTGTGCTAATTGGTGGGCTTCTGTTCTAGCTAATTTATTTTCTCTATTGAATTCCCTAAGCGGTCTCCCACCAGGGAAGATCTGGGAGGGACAACTGTTTCATTCTCATGGAGCTTATTGATAATTTTGTCTCAATTAGAGAAGGCAGACTATTTGTTGCTTTTGTGCAGGGATGGGTGAACTGAACCGAGTTCGAAAATTCCGTTCGGTTCAAAAATTGAGTTCGGTTCGGAAGTTCGGTTTGGTCGACNAGCCTATGTCTCCTGATTGCTGGGATGCTATCCCCAAAGTCCCAGTTATGTCCCTTCTATGCCCGCCTGAGGGCCGCCCCCTATGCCTGCCTTGAAGCCACTGCTGATTGGTCCTGTAAAGCTGGACACATGCAGTAATTGGCCAGTGAACGTGTCTGTCAGTCTTTTGGGTTGCTCCACATCCTCCCTCCTACAGCCTCCCTCCCCCTGCCATGCCAGGTGCCTGCCTTTAAGTGGCACTGCATGTGCTGCTATTTATCTGAATAATGGTCTTTAAGGGGACAATTTCAATTGCTTATACAATTGAGTCCCTTTATCAAATTGTCCTGTAGTTTGGCAGAGATAACAGGGAAGGTGTGTGATACATTTTTGCCAAATGTCTTGTAAACAGGATGGAAGATAAAGAAGTTGTAGCCATGAATATGTATGGAGCTTTCTTAAAATCACAACATTCAATTGCTTCTAAACTCGGTTTCCGTTATCTAATTGTTTCAGGTATTGGGACACATAGTAGTCTCCATTGGGGGTACAATCTCCCCAAGCTTCTTCAGAATTGAATAAGAAACAAAAAAAGGTATAGCCAGAAATATGTTTTCAATGTTTTACCTTTATTTCAAAAACAAAATGTCGTTTTCATTTCTATTTTTGTTAATATTACTTGTCATTTTTGTTATTGCAATAATTATAACAAAAGTGACAATTTTAGTTATCTTTATTGTAATAACAAAAATGACATGCACAACCCTAACACTGTCTGTGTATTACTAAGTTCTGATGGTTTGCATCCACGTGGGGTTTTGGTGCGTGCCAGGCATAGAGATCATTTCCCCAATGCCAGTAGCACCTTTATAGGATAAGGAGGCCACCTAGCCACATGCATCTATTAGCTTCCATTCAAGAGGGGGCGGGAATCCTGAAGGATAAGAAAATATAAGGAGAAGCATCAATTTGCAATCTATGAGGTTGAAGAGCTAGAAAAAGCTTGCTCTCTTTACTCAGCATAACATTATCTATAGCTGATGCTTGATAGACCCTTGAGAAACTCAATGAATTTGTGCCTCATTTTTGCTGATATTACTTCATCTTACTGTTTATTAGAAATAAAAGAATACCCAACCTGCATTGTGGAAGCTATTTGCTTCGTAATAGGAGATTTTAATGCCAGAACAGGCTCTCCTTCAGCTGGGCACCTTAATGCTACCTTGTTAGCAGCAGCAGAAGTCCCTTGTAGAGTCTCTAGGATACAACAATTAATAAAGCGGGCGAGCTTTCGCTGGAGTTGCTTATCAAATATAATATGATTATAGTCAATGGTAGAACTGAGAGACTTGTTTGGAGACTATATGTTTAATTCAGTACAGGGTACTAGTGTAACAGACTATCTGCTGGTCCCAGTTTTTTATTTTTGTTGGTTTATTAATTTTTCTATTATTCTTCACCTAGAAAGTGGTCATTATCCTTTGACTTTCTGTATTTATGAGTTCTTAGTAATTCTTATCTCCAGCCCCTCCTGGGATCCCTCGTTGAACAGCGTAGTCAGGAAGTCTTATCTCAGATGGTCTACAGACTCTCTTTCAAGAGTTTTGGAGCTTTTGTACTTCCCACTAGTGGCTTGTATCAGGGAGGAAATTCTGACAGCTACAACTTTTTTGGCTGGAAAGCAGGCTTATAACAAATTAGCTGGAATATTGGAAGAAATTGTGAACAGGTCACCCTCGCGGCATTTGAAGAAACATTCTTTTATTACCCTGTGAGGTTGGTACGATTCTGCGTGCTTGCAAACTAAAAAGAATTTAGTGGCTTTACGGAGACCGTGTCATACTGTGGGAAGACAGGTGGTATGGGATGAATTTGTTACAGCTAGGAGGGAATATAAAAAGCTATTGAAGCAAAAGGGATCAGCTACAATGCTTCAGGTGTGGGCTTATTTGAGAGTTGCTGATAACCTTTAAGAACTCGGCGAAATTAAAGCTGAGACAATTAAAGTAAATAATAATAGATTTTTTCCTATCAGTGTAGATGTTTGGGTTGCGTTTTATAGTTCAATATTTTGAGACCCACCTGTTCCAGATGATCACTCAAGGTACCAATGCCTTGCCAGTGGATGAGTCCTTCTCACTGGTTGTTACAGAGGATAGACTTCGTCAGAACATTGCAGCTCTTAGCCTGAATAAGGTGTCAGGAATTGATTGTTTTCTATCAGAGATCTATCACAACTGTGCTAATTGGTGGGCTTCTGTTCTAGCTAATTTATTTTCTCTATTGAATTCCCTAAGCGGTCTCCCACCAGGGAAGATCTGGGAGGGACAACTGTTTCATTCTCATGGAGCTTATTGATAATTTTGTCTCAATTAGAGAAGGCAGACTATTTGTTGCTTTTGTGCAGGGATGGGTGAACTGAACCGAGTTCGAAAATTCCGTTCGGTTCAAAAATTGAGTTCGGTTCGGAAGTTCGGTTTGGTCGACCGAACTATTCGAGTTCGGTTCGAACTCCAAACTTCTGAACAGAGTTTGGAAATTCAAACCCCATTGAACTAAATGGAATATTGTCTTATAGGGATGGGTGAACAGAACTGAGTTTGGAAATTCGGTTCGGTTTGAAAATCAAGTTCGGTTCAGAAGTTCGGTTCAGTCAACCGAACTGGTCGAGTTCGGTCCAAACTCCAAACTTCCGAACTGCGTTTGACCATCCCTACTTTTGTGTATTTTTCCAAGGCTTTTGTTACTGTTAATAGGTCAAACTATGGGCCAAGCTACTACATATCGGCATTAAGCTGCATCTTTTAGATTTAATAATGGAGCTACATTGTCACTCCAAAGCAGTGGTAAGACTAAATGGTAGGGGGTTCTATTCTCAGCCCTTCAAGGTAGCATCGGGGGTTAGACAGGGCTTCCTGTTGGCCCCCCTGCTATTTAACATTTTTATAAATGATTTAGTATCTACAATTAGTGATCAAAGAGAGGATCCTCTGACAATAGCCAGGCGACCTATAGCGCTTTTACTTTATGCAGATGATGCGTTACTATTATCACAAATTCAAAAAGGAATACAGAGATGCCTAGACCAACTAGAGTAATATTGTGATCCTAACAAGACCCAAGTTGTTAGTTTTGGACGTGTTAAGGCCAAATATAGTTGGAGGATTGGGGCTCACTGCCACAAGGTTCTATTTGAGTATTTCCTTTTCTTCTATAAACTTTTCTTCTATAAACTCCTGGATTATCCATAGGAGAAGTGTTATCTCCAAAGTCAAAAGCTCAGCTGCAGGACTTTTGAAGTTCTATAGAGTCTCAAAGCTGCTAGTATACTGGCAGCTTTTGATGTCTTCAGGGCAAAACCTCTGGCCCAGTTACTGTTTGGGGCAGACCTTTGTTTTCCAGCATACAATAGGGATGTGGAGGCGGTGCAAAACAATTGTATTAGAAGAATTTTGGGGGTTCTGAGTTCTGCCCCGATCGCTATGATTCATGCTGAAACTAGTCTTTTTAGGCCTGACTCAATTTTGACTTTTTATTGGTTATTGACGAGAATCGCGATTTTCCTCTCATTTTAAATGAGAAATTATAACCAAGAAAATGGCCGTCTGTCAACAATTCTCAATCAAAAATCTTTTCTCGAATTACTGGTTACCATTTACCAGATTGTCATTTACCATTGGATTGCTAGGTTACCAAGCTATCATTTACTGGGTTGTTGTTTACTGGGTTGACGGTGAGCCAAATCCAATAAGCAATAAAAACTGTAACCAATAAATGAATCCAATCAACACAGTAAGAAACCAATAAACACCAATAAACCAATAACAAAAAAGTTACCAATAACCAATAAATATGGTAATAAACCAATAAACCATTAACCAATAAAAAATAACCAAAAAATAACCAATAAACCAATAACCATTAAACTAATAAACCAATAACCAATGAACAGGGTAACCAATAAACATGGTGGCAAATGGCAAATCACAGTAACTGCTAAACATGGCACATGGTAAATCACTATACTGCTGCAACTGATAAACAGCAAAACCCCACAGTAACCGCTAAACACGGTAAATGATAAATTGCAGTAACTGATTAATTAATTCTTCCGAGATCTCAATTGGGGTTTGAAAAAAGCTGCGAAATCTCAGCAGCAATTTTCGATTCCCACAAAACTATCACAAGAATCAATTTGATTCTCATTTCAGCACTAGTCTTTATCCAGTAGCCACTTTGGCCACTCTTAGAACCCTGATATATTGGGGGGGGAGGGGGGGGGAATTGCCACCTAGAACCAGTGTGTTTATTCTGTTCCCTCTCCTGTTCACCATGTATATGCAGTCTTTGTGCAAGGTTGTGAGACGATTTGGAGTGTAATGCCATCAACATGCTGATGACACCCAGCTCTACCTCTGATTTTCAGCAGACTCCGGCCCGGCAGTCTAGTTGCTTACTCGGTGCCAGACAGCTGTGGGAGACTGGACGAGGGTGAGCCACCTAAAGTTGAATCCCAACAAGATGGAGATGATGTTGTTGATGGAGGTGAAGATGGAGGGAAGGCCAAGGGAGTGGAAGCCCCTGTCATTGATGGGGTGCACCCTACCTTGGTCCCTCAGGTTCACAGTCTGGGTGTGTTCCTTGACTCGCAGCTCCACATAGATATCCAGGTGGCAGCTGTGGCAACGAGCAAATTTGGTAAATTACATCTGGTATGATGATTATGGCCATATATCTCAGACTGTGACCTTGCCACCATCATCCATGCCTTCATCACCTCGAGGCTTGAGTATTACTATAACACGCTCTACATGGGGCTACCGCTGGAGATGGTTCAGAGGCTTCAGCTGGTGCAGAATGCAGGGGACCACCTCCTTATGGGGATGGACCACCGGGAGCACATAACTCTGGTGCTCTGTTCGCTGCACTGGCTGCCTATAGCTTTCTGGGCTCAATTCAAGGTATTGGTAGGGATGGGCGAACGCGGTTTGGTAGTTCGGTGTTCGGCCCGAACTCGGCCTGTTCGGACAACCGAACACGAACATGAACGCACCGAACAGACCGAACACCGAACACCGAAATGGCGAACACACCGAACCGAACCGAACACCGAACTACGAAATGGCCGAACACACCGAACGGAACCGAACACCGAACTACGAAATGGCCGAACAGTTCGTTCAATTCGAATCGCGTTCGGTTGTGTTCGGGTGGCTAAAACATGGTCTTCTGTCAGGTCACTGGA
>QEPC01002780.1:84370-127393 GCA_003113815.1 Sphenodon punctatus
CATTGGTTTCAATGGGGACACAGCGCCCCATTGAAACCAATGAAATAAATCCGGTACCGGCATACCGGATTTAATCCGGGAATCCAGTTTTCGTAGAACCGGTAACCGGTAAATCCGGTAGCCGGTAATGGGCCCGGGGTCCCACCACTAGTGGTGACCTTGGAATCTCCAGGTTTGGACATCGGCTGGGGGATCCCTGGGCTGGTGCATGCAGGGAACCTGCTGGTCCCCGAAGTCCCAGGGAGGTTCTCTTGGGGCAGGGCCCCTGGAGTCAGAGCCTTCTCGCGGGGCAGTGAGGGGAGGGGGTACCTTGGCCCATTCCCTGCCCTGGACCACAGCGCTCCCCACGAGGTGTGGGGCAAAGATGGATCCCTTCTTGTTCAGGATGCCCTCCAGGGCGTCATAGTAAGGGGCGGTCCGGGCTCCATGTCCAGACCGCCGGTTGATATCTTTAATGGCCTTGTACCCCCTCTTGAGCTCCTTGACCTTGCAGCGGCACTGGGCCACAGTCCTGCGGTGTCCTGATGCCTCCATGTCCCACACGATCTCTAGGTAGACATGCTCGTTCCTCTGGTTGACCGCAAGCTCCAGCTGGTGCTCCAGGGCCCCCAGATCCTGATGAAGTCCTGGATTTACCTGTCCCCCATTGCCCCCCTCAGTGGTATGACCTTCTCCCACATAGGCCCTCCTGGTCCTGGTCCTGGTCCTGGTCCTGGTCCTGGTCCTGGTCCTCCTCCTCCGCATGCCCTCCGCCCTTCTCCTCTGGGGGCACAGGCTCCTGGGCCTGTTTTCGTGTCTGTGGGTAGTAGGGGGGAGGCGGTTGGTAGCTGGGTTGCCCCTTCCCCATTTCCCCCCACCTGCCAGCCCTCCCCCCATGGTGCCCCTGTGCCGCTCCCCCCCACAGTCCCCTTACCCGTTTTCAGGGTGCCTCTACCCCTGGGCCGGTTGGCAGCAGTGGGGCGGCCTGTCCCGGCTGCTGCTGCTGCTGCTGCTGCTCTCCCTCCCTGCTTCCATGTGCAGCATGACCACCTCCTCTGCCTGCACCTCCTCCTCCTCCCTTGCTCTCTTGCCCTCTGCTCTCCTCTCCCTTCCGCTTCGCTCCATCCTGCCATGTCCCCCTACTGCTGTGTGCCCTTTAAATCTCCCTCCCCGGCTTGTGTTGTTGCTCATTGCCTGGCAGCGACGCTGCGTCCTTTGTCCCCAGCTGGGAATCATTTTGCTTGATTCCAGCTGGTGGTTGCCATTCAGACATTACGTTTTGTTGTTTCCTGTTGGGAATTGCTTTGACCACGCTTTCGGAGATGGTCCAGGTTGGAGCTCCGGATGGGTGGTTAATTTTGTCCCCTGCTGGGGATTGTTCATGGTGAATATCTGGTGACTGCCAAACAGACGTTCTCTCTCTTCTGAATCAGATTTCAGCTTCATACCAGAATATATTTTAAGTGCCATCCAGACTTTAGAATAGTCACTACAGAATTCAGTACATTTAACTCAGGTTCACTTCCCAGTGTGATGGTCATTCCATCACATCAACCATCAGGCTGTGTGCATTTTACTAAATAGCACAATCCAAACAGCAGTGAGGGTGTTAAGAAATAAATTCCTATTCCATTCTTGTCCTCCTTGATCTCTCTGCTGCCTTCAATACTGTTGACCACTCACTCTTGCTGGATTCCCTTCACTCCCTTGGCTTTTGTGGCTCTGTCCATAACTGGTTCTCCTCCTACCTCTCTGACCGCTCCTTTAATGTGTCTCTCTCCAACTCCGCCTCCTCCTCCTTCCCCCTCTCAGTTGGTGTTCCTCAAGGCTCTGTTCTTGGCCCTCTCCTCTTCTCGATCTATACCTCATCCTTAGGCAAACTCATTGCCTCCCATGGCTTCCAATACCACCTCTATGCTGATGACACTCAACTCTATCTCTCTACTCCCTCTCTCTCTCCCTCTGTTCAAGCTCGTCTCATCAACTGTCTCTCTGACATCTCTACCTGGATGTCTCAACGTCAACTCAAACTCAACATGGCTAAAACTGAACTCCTTATCTTCCCCCCTCATCCTTCCTCTCCTTCCTCACTGTCAATAACTATTGATGGAGTCACCATCCTGCCTGTCCCCCAAGCCCGTAGCCTAGGCTTCATCTTTGACTCAGCCCTTTCTTTTAAACCCTACATTGACTCTGTTGCTAAATCCTGTCGCTTCTCCCTCCATAACATTGCTAAGATTCGCCCTTTTCTCTCTGTCTCGTCTGCCAAAACTCTTGTTCATGCTCTGGTCATCTCTCGCCTCGATTACTGTAACCTCCTTCTCACTGGCCTTCCCCGGTCTCACCTTTCTCCCCTCATCTCTGTCCAAAACTCTGCTGCCAGGGTCATCTACCTCGCCAGTCGCTTCGACCATGTGCAGCCCCTCCTCTCTTCGCTTCACTGGCTTCCCCTTCCTGAACGAATCCTGCACAAGCTCCTAGTCTTCACCTATAAAGCTCTTCACAACCTTGCTCCCCCCTACCTCTCTGCACTTATCGCCCTCCATACTCCAGCCCGTGCACTTCGCTCCTCCTCTGTCCCTTCTCTCACCCTTCCACGCCTTCCCTGCTCCCCTAAGCGCCTTCGTCCCTTCTCACTTGCTGCCCCCCATGCCTGGAACTCCCTCCCTGTCCACATCCGCCTTGCCCCCTCCCTTCATACCTTCAAATCTCTCCTTAAAACTCACCTCTTTCGCTCTGCTCTGTCTGACTCTTTATCCTGCTGAGCCACTATTCCTATACCTACGATCGGTTTACCCTTATCCTTGCAACATGGACCTGCCTGCTGTCATTCTCATCGTAACCAAGCCAAGTACGTGCACTTGAGACCTCGCATCTTCATGAATGTTAGACCCCTTGTCTCTCCCTCTGTTCCCCTTCCTAAGTCTCTCCCCCAGTTCCTGTCTCTCAGATTGTAAGCCCTAGGGGCAGGGACCGTGTCTATTTTATTAGTTTGTAAAGTGCCAGGTACACTGCTGGCGCTATATAAATGTTTGTTGATAATAATAATAATAAATAATAATAAATGAGGTTGCTGGCTCAATTTACCACAAACGGGATCGAAGGTTGCCAATTAACAAGCCAAAGTATGTGGGTACAACTCAGTTTTATTGGATAGACACTTAACATCTGGACATGGCAGTGTATGTTACTAGCTGTGAACCCCAGTAACCCAACCTAGGATATCTTACATGTCAGAGGCCACAGTCTGAGACGAAAGCTGATTCAGGAGAGAGAGAAGGAAGGGGACCCAGCAGGTAGCTGGCCCGGAAGTCTCTGGATCTTTGAGAGCAATGATTAGGATCAAAGACCCACGCGGCTCACTGCAATGCTAGTGGCCATTAAGGTCAATGACAAGTGATACGGGTTGGGCTCTTCCTTTTATAGTTTTATTTATTAGGAATTCATATTGCTGGGTCCCCTCTGCCAGGTGCAGAGAATAAGCTGACTATTCATTATGCTATCACTTGGAGCATAGCCACCAAGCTATTTTGGAGTTTTAGGGGGGTTTTAAGGAGTTGCTGCATAGTTGGAAAGGGAGGCTCCCTCCTTTCTTACAAATCTCTGTTGTTTGTGTCAGGCCTCTCTTTGAGTTCTCAAAGATAGTGACTTGTCTGTGATTTGTTATTGTAGCCTTGGAAAATACTTTTCTTCTTAGAGAGTGATTTTCATAAATTTATTCCCATGGGTCTAGTTGGATTGTGTCAGCCTGAGGCCTGTGGCTGAAATTAGCTGAACCAAGTTGTCCTAACCTGATCCTGCTTGTGTCTCTGATCATGGCCAAAACTATCAATACATAACAAGGGTAGGAAGTCTGGTGTGTGTATTAGGACACTCCATGGTATTGATCACTCCATTGAAGTGTTCTGGAAATGCTGAGAGATTTTGCATCCCCCTGACATTTGTAACACAGATAGACAATCATGTCTTCCTCCCAGACACTGTGACAACAATCATGTCAAATTTATGCTGCCATTAATTTTGCAGCTCTGACAACAACTGTATCATCAACTGGCACATCTTTGTTTTGGGAACACCACAATCCAGGGCCAAGGGGCTAGAAGACTCAGGCCCCAGGACAACCCGTTGGTTTCTCCCTGAGAGGAATGACAGGAACCATCCAAGGGCAGTCCCATCCAGACCCCCCAGGGCTCACAACCATCTCAGCAGCCGCCCATGGTCCACTGTATCAAAGGCGGCCGAGAGATCTAGCAGGATCAGAAGTGTTGAACGTCCTGCGTCCATCTCCCAGAGGAGACCATCCTCCAAGGCCACCAATGCCGTCTCTGTACCATAGCTGTGATGGAACCCAGATTGAAATGGGCCAAGGAAACTGACGCTGTCAAGGTGAACCTGGAGCTGCAGTGCCACCGCCCGTTAAATAACCTTCCCTAAAAAGGGAAGGTTAGAGACAGGTCAGTAACTGGAGAGTGCATCCACATGCAAAAATGGCTTCTTCAGCAGGGGGTGCACCGTGGCCTCCTTGAGACCAGGGGGCAAACTCCCCTGCCAAAGGGACGTGTTGACTACCTCGCCAGCACCATCCCCAATGTCTTCCTGGAGGCTTTCACCAACCAGGATGGGCATGGATTTAGTTCACAGCTGGTGGCTCTAACAGAGCCCAGAACATCCACAGCGTCAGCTGGCGTCACTTCCTGAAACTCATCCCAAGAAGATGGACCAGATGGGGCCTCCATTTCCTCACTCTCCACCTCCACTGCCCCTAATCCAGTGTCGAAGTTGCTCTGGATCTGAGCGATCTTGTCTGAAAAGTAGGTGGCAAACTCCTCACAGCGAGCCTGGAACAAGCTCTGTCCAGGCGGAGGGAGGCCAGATTGACCAGCCCCTGCACCACCCGGAACAACTCCGCTGGATGTGAGTTTGCAGATGCTATGAGGGTTGCAAAGAACTCTTTCTATGCCATCCTCACAGCCTCAACATAGGACCTCAAATGGGCCCTATGGAGAAGTTGGTCGGATTCAGCGTGAGTCCGATGCCAGCGTCGTTCTAGTCGCCTGCCTGCTTGCTTTATACACCGCAGCCCCTCAGTAAACCAAGAGGCCCTGCAGTGACGAGACAGAGGTAGGAGACGTCTCAGAGCCACCCTATCAATGGCTTCTCTGAGAAAGATGTTCCAAATATGGATGAGTTCATCAACAGAGCGGTCATCAGGATCTAAGGTTAAATTCCCCAGGGCCTCCTGGAACCATTGAGGTTCCATCAGCTTCCAGGGGCGGACCAACCTAACTGGTCCCTTCCCCTTCTGGAGGTGGTGTGCTGAGAGACTGACCTGTAGGAAGTAATGATCCATCCATGACAAGGTGTTAGGTAGAAGGGGGGAGGGGGAAGGGAGGCTACCGGGCGAGAGGGAGTTTCTAGGGATCAGGGAGGGAACTAGCCACGGGGCCGTCTCTCCACTAGCACACTGGGTTGCTAGTAATTCCCTCAGGATGACGGGTGAGCTTTCCTCCAAGTTCAGAAGGCAACCCGTATCATCATTGGGGAGGAGAGAATGTGCCACAGGGAAAGATAGCAATGGGAGGGGGGGACCAAGTACTCGTCACCACACACAGCCCGGGGAACCAGCGTGGGAGGGGGGAAGGGGATGCACGTGAGACGGGCAAAGGGGAGGGGGACTGGGGAGTGGGAGGGGGGAGGAATGGGGGAGCGGGGTTTACTGGGGGAAGGGACGGGGGCAGGAACAGACACAACCTGAAGGGAGGACCAGGGGGGAACGGATCACAGGCAAGGTTCACCAACCCACGGACCAGGCAGGGTTTATGGGGCGAGCACTACGGTGTGGCGGGGCCGGAGCTGAGTGCTGGGAGGTGTCAGAGAGCGGGGGGGGTAGAAGCTTGTGACGCCATCTGGCAGGCGTCTTGTCGTGTCGGGGGCAAAATCAGGCAAGTGCTCGGGGGGGATGAGTCCTTGGGGAGGGGCACTGGGGAAAGGGGGAGACGGTGTTCACCTGCTTCCCTGCTCCGCAAAATCCTCCAAGTCCCGGGCCACCGCCCCACTCCCCGGCACTGCGCCATGACACAAGGGTGTGAACCTCACATCCCCCACTACTGGATCACCCGCCTAAAGGCCAGAGCAAAATACCAGTTCGAGGATGTGCCCCCCCACATGGGTTGGGAAGTTAACAACTTGGGACAAGTCCATGGTTGCCATGGTGGCAATGAACTCTCGCTCCGCTCCCACAAGGCTGGTATCGGCATGGGTATTTTATTTACTCATTTATTTGCATTTATTAACCGCCCCCTCATGCCCACGGCATTGCCCATGGTATTGAAGTCCCCCAGGACCAAGGGCCTGGAGGAGTCCAGCACCACCACCGAGACCAGCTCTGCTAGAGCAGCAAGGGATGCCACTGGGCAGGAAGGGGCCCAGTACACCAGCAGCACCCCTAAATTGCCCCCAGTCAAATCAAACACCACATAGAGGACCTCGATCCCCAGAATCTCTTGGACTGGATACCTCCTAACAGGCCATGTCTCTCTAAAAAATAATAGCTACACCATATCTCCGGCCCCCAGTGTGGGGCTGGTGCTGCATGGCATACCCAGCTGGAACGAGATTGGCCAGAATTGGCCTCGCCTCCTCATCCAACCAGGTTTCCATAATACGTACAAGGTCCGCAGCCCTGTCCAGAATCAGATTTTGGATTACTGGGGCCTTATTAGCCATGGACTTTGCATTTAGCAGTATCAGCCCCCCACTGGCGGACATTAACCCCTGCTCCTCCCTCACCTCCAGTGGAGGGGAGGCTCTTTTGACCTCCACAAGGGACCTAGGGCCCCTGGGAGCCCAAACCACACATCCCCGTAGACCATACCGTCCCCGTCCCAGAATCACCCCTATCGCTGCTCCTCCCTGTTCCGACCCCCTCCTACTGGCTGCTCTCCCAAAGCCCTCAGAGACAGCCACCTCCTTTCCCCAGAATATCCCTCCCCCCACCTCCCCTTTCCCCCCAGTCTCTCTGGGGCTCCCTCTCTCACAGGGAGACCCCCTTCCCATTATTTGCACACTGCCGCCCTGTCTCACCAGGGGGCATTGCCCCCCCCTCCCACCCCCTCTATCCGGGACTTCCTCTCTCCCCAAAAGTCCCCTCCCCCTGCTTCCCCCATCCCCCACCCTCTTTCACAGGGAGTCCCCCTCCCCACCACTCGGACAGAGCCCCCCTGTCTCACCGGGGGACAAGGCCCAACCCCCTCTTACCCCCCTCCCATATTCCACCAATCCCCATCCCCTTCCCTCCCCCATCCCCTCCCCCCTCCACCCCAGAAACACCCATTGCAGTCTCCCCCCTCCTCCTCAAGCTTTCCCCAGGACTCCCTCTCTCACCGGGAGTCTCCTTTCCCTATTAGTCAGGCAGCGCCCTCCTGTCTCACTGGGAGGCCGCACCCACCCTCCCCAAGAGTCACCTCCCCTCCTCTCATGAAGGGGGTTAGCCCTATCCACCCTAACCCACTCCACATACCCCTCACCCTCATACAACACCTGCCTCAGCCCCCCCCCAGACCACTTAACACCACAAAACTAGAAAATACCAAATAAAACTACCCACCCCTAATCCCCTCAGTCCCACTCAGAGTCACATGCTACCTGCGGTGCACGCCTACAACACTCGCTAAGTAGCAAGCTGCCCCCAACCGTGCCAGGCCCAAAAGTCCTGACCATGCGCCCTGGCCCCTTGGTACCTCTGGGGCCGAGGAACACCGCTCAAAATGGTAACAGCAACGGACAACAGATCCAGAAGCGGGTCCAGAAAAACGGATCCGGCAGTTTTATCCGCAAAAAAATCAGCAAACAAATCACAGCGAGCATTTGATGGTTCTACATCCAGGCGGAGGGAGGCCGGACTGACCAGCCCCTTCACCACCCGGAACAGCTCAGCTGGATGGGACTTAGTGGGCACAATCAGGGAAGCAAAGAAGACTTTCTTTGCTGTCCGCACCGCATCGACATAGGTATGTACCCAGAGTGTACGCCGCAATCTGTCAAGTTCAGTATGCGAATGATGCCACGGTCGCTCTAACTGCCACCTTTCATGCTTCATCCACCACAGCTCCCCAGTATACCATGGGGAGCTATGTTGTCGGCAATTTGGGAGCGGATGCCTGCGAGCCACACAGTCGACGGCCTTCTTTAGCACAATATTCCACCTGGACACGAGGTCATCGAGTGAGCTGCCATCGAGGTCAGGGGAAACATCCCTTAGGGCTATCTAGAACTTTTCAGGTTCCATAAGCCTTCTGGGGTGAACCAACCTAACTGGCTGCACACCCTCCCGGGGGCCGACATGTGCCAGAATATCTTCCCGGAGGAAATGATCCGTTCATGACAAGGGTACTGTTGATACCTCCCCCACCAACGGATGTCCCGCCTCAAGGCCTGTGCAAAATATCATGTCCAGGGTATGTCCTCCAACATGTGCGGGGTCCACTATTCTCTGAGAGAGGCCCATGGTTGCCATGGCAGCCATGAACTCATGCTCTGCCCCTCCAAGGCTGGTGTCTGCATGGATATTGAAGTCCCCCATAACTATCATCCCGGGGGGCCGCAAGACCACCTCCGACACTAGCTCGGTCAGTGTGTGCAGGGAGGCTGCCATACAGGTGGGTGCACGGTATATCAGCAGTATCCCCATTCTGTCTCTGACCAAATCCAACCACAGATGGAGACCCTCTATAATAATGATAAATCGCACAGGAAATCTCCTCACAGACTCGGCATCTTTAAAAATAATGGCTACACCGCCTCCCCCGTCCCTCCAGCCATGGCTGATGCTGCACAGAGTACCCAGCTGGATCAGCCAATATAGGTCCTGATTCATTGTCCAGCCAGGTCTCCGTGATAAATGCGAGGTCGGCTGCCTGGTCGAGGAACAACTCCCGGACCACAGTTGGCTTGTTAGCCACGAAACTCGAATTTATCAGCATCAGACCAAGGCCAGGGGCCCTCTGAACCCCAATCACTTCACCACATGCCTGGGGGCCAGTGAGCAGGAAAGAAACACACCATCTGCCCCATCTCGCAAGTCGAATCCGCCTCCCTAAAAAACCATAATTCCCCCTGCCCAGAATGACCCCAAAGGCTTCAGACCACCCCCCTATCTGCTCAGCTGACCCCCCCATGAAGACTGCCCCACCAGCCCCTCAAAGGAGATCCCCACCCCATGAAACACCCCCCATCCTCCTCTGCCACCAGAGGATCCCAACCTTTCAAAGAGCTGCACCCCTCCCTCACACCGAGGAGTTCAGCCCTTCACTCCCTAACCCAGTTCCCTTGTCCCCCTCCCTCATAAAGAAAACACCCCATCCCCACCCCAATCCATTTTAAAACAATGAAATAAGCTTTTCCCCCCAGACCCCCCGGTCCCGCTAAGGGCCACGCCCAAGGGCCCTTTGGTGCATCCCCTAGGCGTGTCAACTGCACTGCCGCCGGATGACAGGCCGCTTTTGGCTGTGCCGGGCCCGAAAGTTCTGGCTGTGCACCCTCCAGATGGGGGAGGGGAAGTTGGTACCTGTGGGGGCTGGACAGCATGGCAGCAGCAGGTCCGGCAGCAGCGTCAAGAGCGGCCGGCGGCAACCCCAGGTGAGCTGAGGGGATGGTGGTTAGCTTCTGGGGGATAGGACTGGATATAATATATTGATGCTGATTCTGCTTTGAGGAAGAGTCCACGTTGTACAATACGGCTCTGGCTGCCACTACCATGTCCATCCCCACAAACGGGCAGCACCCTTTTTGTGGCACCCTTCGGGCTAGCACCCTCAGAGGCCAGCCTTGAAATAGCTACCTGTGGAGGCAGAAGAGGTCAGGTGTTAGTATTAATCCTGCAGGGATGCAGATCCTCACAACCTTGAGGGCCAGAGACAGCACACACAATTCCTAGCAGCCACAACCCTCAGGGGCCAGCCTTGATATAGCTACCAGGTGGCCAGGTGTTAGTAATTCTGCAAGGGATGCAGGTCTTCACAACCCTCAGGGGCAGAGACAACAGTTCGTATTGGAGGTGGAGTAGTCCTGTATGTTAAAGACAGCATGGTGTCATTCATTTCATTTTCATTTATTAGATTTCTATACCGCCCCATCCTGCACAGCAGCTCGGGGCGGTTTACAACAATAAAAACATTTAAAAATTTAAAATACAACCATAAAACAAATAAAGCTGGTGGTATATAAAAATAAATAAAACAGGTGGGGGATTAAAAATCACCCCCCCCCTCCCTCCCAAAGGCCTGGGCAAACAGCCAGGTCTTACAGTTCCGCCGAAAGGTCAAAAGGCTTGGGGCCAGGCGAGCTTCCTCCGGAAGGGAGTTCCACAGCCGCGGCCCTACCACCGAGAATGCCCGCTCCATCGTGGCCCCCCGCTTAACACGGGGGACCTCCAGGAGGGCACCCCCGGCAGACCGCAGGAGTCGTTCCGGGGCGCGAAGTGTCAAGCATGATGAAAATGATAAATGACACAAACTGTTCACTGGAGTCACTATGAATAGAAATTCCATGTTTAAACAGAAACCGAATAGCAGTGGGGCTATATTATTGATTGTCTGATGAGGATGCTGTTGGAGTATTTAACCACTTCAGGGGTGGAGGTTTGACAGCTAGACCATAAAGAGGTCAAAGGTACAGAGACAGACACAATGAAATGTCTAAGTAAAGAAAGATTTATTTACCAACGTAGAGTAGAACTCTACATGGGTAAATAAACTCAACATGGCTAAAATTGAACTCCTTATCTTCCCCCCTAATCCTTCCTCTCCCTCTTCCCTGTTGATCCTCATCGATGGGGTCACCATCATTTCTGTCCCCCAAGCCCATAGCTCACCCCTTTCTTTTAAGCCCTACATCAACATGTAGCGTAGGTAAGGTTCTGTCTCCATTATTGTTTAATGTATATATGCAGCCCTTGGGAGAAATTGTGAGAGGGTTTGGTGTGCGTTACCACCAATATGCTGATGACACCCAGCTTTACCTCTCTTTTTTCGACCGACCCAGGTCCTGTCATCTTGGTGCTGTCCCAATGTTTGGAGGCCGTGGCAGATTGGTTACGGCAGAGCAGACTGAAGCTTAATCCTGATAGGACGGAGGTGATAGCAGTGGGTAGGGCGAGGGAGGTGTCGGCTCCCCTCGTAGAGGGTGTCCGCCCTCCCGTAGCCCAGCAGGTTCGGAGTCTGGGGGTATTTTTGGACTCAGATCTCCACCTAGATCGGCAGGTGGAGGTCGTGACCAAGGCTGCCTTCCGCCAGCTGTATCTGGTGTGGAGGCTGCGTCCATATATTTCCAGACCCAACCTGGCCACCCTCATTCATGCCTTCATTACCTCGAGGCTCGACTACTGCAACACGCTCAACGTGGGGCTTCCCATGATGCTGTTTCAGAGGCTGAAGCTGGTGCAGAATGCAGCGGTTCATCTCCTGATGGGGATGGGCTGATGGGAACACATCACCCCCGTGCTCCGTGTGCTGCACTGGCTGCCTATAGCGTACCAAGCCAGATTCAAGGTGTTGGTGTTGGTCTTGGCCTATAAAGCCCTACACGGTCTTGGACCCTCATACCTCATGGACTGCCTCACCCTCCGTGTCCCAGAGCATCCCCTTCGGCCCACTGGGAGCACCTTCCTGGAGGTCCCCCATGTAAAGCGGGGGGCCACAATGGAGAGGGCGTTCTCGGTGACCGGGCTGCGACTATGGAATTCCCTCCCGGAGGAAGCCCATCTGGCCCAAAGTCTGTTGGCCTTCCGTCGGGCTTGTAAAACCTGGCTGTTCTCCCAGGCCTTCGGAGGAGGGGAGGGGGGATGGGATAAAAGGTTTGGGGGGTTGTTTTTAGGGGATTTTTAGATGTTTTAAATTGTGTGTTTTATTGTCATTGTATTCATTGTTATTTTATATGTTGTAAGCTGCCCCGAGATGCCATGGGCATGAGGGGGCTTAGTAGTGCAATAAATAAATAAATAAATAAATAAAATAAATAAAAATCACTCAAGTTCTAGCGGGCCAGGAACTGGTGAAGTTGCAGCTCATCTGCATACTCTCCCAGCTGCCTCGGCTGTCATAACCTGAGGATGCTGCGACCCTCCTGGAGCTTGGGCTATCAGTTGAGTTCCAGTGACCAGCAGGCCATAAGATCACTCACCAGCAGAATACTCCAACAACACCAGCTAAGCGTAAGTCTAAGGGAACTTCTGCCACCTGGTGGCTCCTCAGTGGCCAGTAGGTCAGTCACTCTCCACCTTATTCTTCTCTGTCTCTTCTCTATTACCTATCCTCCCCACCATCATGCCTGCCCTAATCTCTTGCCCTCCCTCTCCCTCCTCTCCCCTTTTCCCCTTCCCCCACCTCTTCTTTCCTCCACTTCTTTCCCTCCTGCTCCTTCCTCCTCCCCAGCCCATCACTTCTCTCCAACCTCCTCACACTTCCTCCTCCCCCTTGGCTACCTCACCACCCCTGCTCCTCCCCCTCCCTATCTCTTACCTGCCCCGCTACCCCCCTTCTCCCAATCTTATCCCCATTCCCTGTCTTTCCCCTGATCAGCTCCCATTCCCCTTCTCCCTTTGGAACTGTCACTCCTCTTCCAATAAAGCCCCCTACATCCATGATCTCTTCCTTTCTCACTCACTCCAGCTCCTTGCTATTACTGAAACTTGGATCTCCCCCTCTGACTCTGTCACCCCAGCTACCCTCTCCTTTGGGGGTCTGTTCTTTTCTCACCAGCAATGTCCCAAAGGCTGGGGTGGTGGCGTGGGCCTCTTCCTCACTAACAACTCCTTTCAATTCCAACCACTTTCTCCTCCCCCCTCTATCTCATTCCCTTCCTTTGAAGCTCACTCTCCGCACCTCTACTCCCCCCTCCATCTCCGCGTCGCTGTCATCTACTGCCCCCCTGGCTTTCTCTCTGAATTTGAGTCCTGGCTCACTTTCTTCCTCTCTGACAATACCTCCACTCTCATCCTCGGTGACTTTAACATTCACGTTGATGTCACTTCCCAGCCCTCCATCTCTCGCTTCCTCTCACTAACCTCCTTCAACCTCCACCTTTGGACCAACTCCCCCACGCACGCTAATGGCCATTCTCTTAACCTCGTCTTCTCTAGGAACTGTTCTGTCTCTGATCTCTCCTTTGATCCTCATCCCATCTCTCACCACTTCCTTGCCTCTTTCAATGTCTCCCACTGTCCCCCCACTCCTCTTCCCCACTCCACGCCCCTTCCGTGACCTGCAGGCCATTAACCCCCTGGACTTTGCCTCCTCTCTCTCCCCACTTCTCTCCTCAGTCTTCTCCTCCTCCTCCCCTGATTCTGCCATTTCTGCTTTCAAAGCCTCCCTCTCCTCCACCCTTGACTCCTTTGCCTCCCTCTCCTCTCGCCCTGCCCATTCCCACATCCCCCCCTTAACTCATCCTCAGTATCCACCACCTCCGCTCCTGCACCCGTACTGCTGAACGCCTCTGGCACAAATCCCACTCTCATGCTGACTTCCTTCACTTCAGATTCTGTCTCTCCTCCCTTACTTCTGCTATCTCCCTCACTAGACAGCATTACTATGCCTCCCACATTGAGTCTTGTTCTCGGGACCCTTGCTGCCTATTCTCCACCTTTGACTTCCTTATCAAGCCCCTCTGTCCTACTCCTCCCTCTTCTCATTCTGCTCAGGATCTTGTTTCCTTCTTCACATCCTAGATAGAAAAGATCTGCCTCGACATAACTCGACAAATATGCTGATGACACCCAGCCTTCTCTCTCATTTTCCTTCGACTCAGGCCCGGCAGTCTCGGTGCTTACCCGGTGTTTGTCCGCTGTGGGGGATTGGATGAGGGCGAGCCACCTGAGGCTAAATCCTGAGAAGACGAAGGTAATGGTTGCGGGGAGGGCTGAGGAAGTGGTGACCCCCATCATTGATGGGGTCTGCCCTCACCTGGTTTCTCAGGTCCAGAGACTAAGGGGTGCTCCTGGACCCACAGGTCCGTCTGAATGCCCAGGTGGCAGCTGTGGTGAAGGTAGCATTTTGCCAGTTACATCTGGTGCGTCAACTTAGGCCGTATGTCTCAGACTCGGATCTGGCCACAGTCATCCATGCTTTTATTACCTTGAGACTGGACTACTACAATGCGCTCTACATGGGGCTATCCTTGGTGCTGGTTCGGAGACTGCAGCTGGTGCAGAATGTGGCAGCCCATCTCTTTATGGGAAAGGGCCGACGCAAGCATATTACACCGGTACTTTGCTCTCTGCACTGGCTGCCTATAGGTTTCTGGGCCCAATTCAAGGTGTTGGTGTTGACCTTTGAAGTCCTAAATGGCTTGGGCCCCATCTATCTGCAGGATCGCCTCACCCTCCGGGTCCTGGGGCAACATCTGCTGTTGGCTGAGGGCGCCCTCCTCAAGGTCCCCCAGGTTTCCCGAGTGTCCATGATGAGGAGGGCATTCTCCGTGGCTGCACCGCAGCTGTTGATCTCCCTCCTGTCAGAGATCCGCTTGGCTTCTGTATTCCCCTCTTTCTGCAGACAGATGGGGTTTTATATTGGGTTATTTAAAAAAAATTGTAATCATTATTGTTTATTTTAATGTTTTTAAATGTTTTAAAGATGTTGTCATCCGCCCCGAGATGCCTGAGGCAGGAGGGGGTGGCATATACATTTTAAGATAAATAGATTAATAAATAAACGTCCCCTGACCTGTGTTCCAGACATTAGTTTATTCTCTTCCAAAGAAAGCCTCCAACCTCTTTTATATCCCAGTTGGAACTAAATTAATCCATCTGCAAGTGTCACTCAATAGGAATTCTTTTGCACCTTTGTTTTAGGTTTAGCCTTGCACACTTAAGTCCAGCTTTCTGATCCGCCACCTTTTTAATCCTTCAGAAAAATATATATATTTTTCTTCTTAAGAAGTTTCCATCTCTCCCTTGTTCCGATACAAGGAGTTTTTGGTATTACATTTGGCCCCTGGGTAATCAGCAAAAATCTTATTGGGTCTTATTTCCACAGACCTAATGGCTGGAACTTAGCCTTACAGACCCCCCAAGACATGACAGTATCAATGGGGATTATGGCAGCAGAGACGTGTGAAACCACCAGAAGCCTCAAAATGGTTGAGTCTGTTTTTTCTACCAAAGGTTGAGTCTGTTCTTTCCACTTATGACCGTCTTTTGCAAATGGAGACCTTTTAATATATAGTCTTAAGCAACAAAAAAGTAAACAATAATGTGTTTTGGTTGCCATAAAGGTGGCTAGGGAAGGAAGTAATTTGATGAGATAAAGTTTATCTTCCAATCTTTGGTGAGCTAAAGCAACAGATTTGATAGTCAGATCAAGTTCCCCAAATCTTGCCCAAGGAATTATCTTTTAGATGAATGAGAAGCAATGCTTAGGGATTTCATGAGGCTAAAAACTTAAGCTACCAGCTATCTGCTAAAACTAGAAATTTTGTTTTCATCCTGAACAACTTAGCCTTTGAAGTATTTCTGGCTAGGGATAAAGCCACTCTTAGAAAGGTCAATTAAGGGATTTTTTAAAAGGCTCTCCATCTTTTAAGACTGAAAGTGTGTCCCATGAATACTTCAAAGAAAGGAAGTACTGGGGGTCTCTGTATGTTATCTCTGCCCTTTGAAGTACAGTGCCCATTGGAAATGCTGTTCCTCAAGAGTTATTGGCATTTAAAAAAAATATCCTGTATTGATATGTTGCAGAGTAATATCTAAATAACCATCCCATTCATGGCGTTTTATTAGACTAATAAAAGTCTATTAAAAAGTGTACAGAAGAGCTTTCCTAAAAGGATTATAATCAAGGTACAAGGAGTGCCCACTAAAATATCAGTTCTGTACTGTGGCAGATGGTGAACGTTTTAGGCTAGTGGAGTGCACCACTTAGAGCAGGGTCACTTAAAATCTGACACATTATTATAGACTATACAATGAATTTAAAAAACACACTAAATGCATTTCTGTCCATCTTCTCAGCAGAGCACACAGCTCTGGGGATAAGTTTCAGGTTCAACCTCTGGGTCTGGTATGCATCTAATCTGGAGACTCTCCTGAAGTCTTATCTGATAAACAGTTTGCCTTTGGGATCTGAAATTACCAGGCTGCAGGAGCAAGATACGCAACCAAAGAGAAGAGAATTTGTTTCATGTTCCTTTAGTCTGGTCTACACAGGGAATACAGTTATTTCAGAACCTGGGGGTGAGAAGGATGGATTACTGCAGGAGAGAAAGGCAAGATAGGTTGTCTTCTACTAAGATATGGGTCTTACTCTTGCAGCCAAACAATTTTGGTTCACAAAGTTGTTCCTCGGTTCCAGCTACAAGAGAGTCCTGGATCAGACACAAAGCAAACCCACAGACTAAAATTGCAACGTATCCTTAAATCATCTCTCTCTGCTAACAAGAAGAGGGGCATAAATGGTGACAAAGTGTGTTTTTAGATGGACACAAAGTGGGCTGGAGGCCTGGAGTAGGCATGTGAGTGACCCAAACCGGAGCTGCATGCACCCATGTGTGTGCCTCAGTTCAGACAGACAGCCTGGTGGGTGGGTAAACCCAGTGCACAGGAAACAAACAAGTCTTCCCCCTGCCCTGAGAAAGCTCCAGGTCAGGAACACACCGACAGGCAGGCTCGTCTCACAACCCCATGGACAGCACAGGAGGCCTCCCCTACCTCAGAGCCCACCACATGGTCCCAGCCCAGGAAAAGGGACAGCCCTGGAGCATGCAGAGACCATCCAAGCCTATACTAGGGCTGCGCTGAATAGTAAACAAATTATTTGCAAGTATTTCTGAGTTTCTGAGGATGAACTCTGAATGTTTGGGCTCGGTACTCAGTAATATACTTGGTAAAATAAAACTACTGTTTTCCGAGTACCCTTATATCATTGATGGGATTTGCCCCCCACTGGTTCCTTAGGTTCATAGTCTGGGTGTGCTCCTCAATTCCTCACTCCACCTGGATGTTCAGGTGGAGGCTGTGGCGAGGAGTGCATTCCACATGTGGCGGCTTTGGCAGTTTAAGAACATAAATGCTTGCTAATAGTAATAATAATAATAATAATAATTCATAATAACATAAGTAGTGTTCTACTGAGTCAGACCGATGGTCCATCAAGCCCAGCATCCTGTCCTCCAACAGTGGCCAATCTCAATCGCATGGGAGAAGAACCAACAGCCAGACTGGGCAATACATTCCCCGTGGTTCACTCCCAGCTCCTGACAGTAAGAACTTCATCCTGTAAGGTACTTGGTTAACAGCCATTAATGGATCTACTCTCCAAGAACTTATCCAGTCCTTTTTTATGTGCCACAGAGAACAAGAAGCCCCTCCCCTTACCTCACCCATCCCCCCCTACCCATCCCCCTCATCAAAGGTCTAGCGGAAGAGCCAACTCTTACAACTACGATGAAAGGAGGTGAGGTCCAGAGCTACCCGGGCCTCTTCTAGGAGGGAGTTCCACGGCCTAGGAGCAGCCACCGAGCAACCCAGGGGACCTCAAGAAGGGCGTTCCCAATGGACCACAGAGGCCTATACAGGACACGGAGAGTGAGGCGGTCCCACAGGTAGGTGGGGCCCAGGCCATTTAGGGCTTTATAGGTAAGAACCAACACCTTGAATCTGGCCCGGAAGACTATTGGAAACCAGTGCAGAGCATGGCACACTGGCGTAATGTGCTCACGGTGGCCCACCCCTCTAAGAAGGTGGGCCTCTACATTCTGCACCAGCTGTAGTCTCCGAACCATCACCAAGGGTAGCCCCACGTAGAGTGTGTTGCAATAGTGCAGTCTCAAGGTAATGAAGGCATGGATGATGGTGGCCAAGTCGGAGTCTGAGAGAGATGGCCTAAGCTGCCACACCAGGTGTAATTGGCAAAATGCCCCTCTAGCCACAACCCCCACCTGGACATCCAGATGAAGCTATGGATCAAGAAGCACTCCCAGACTCAGAACCTGGGAAACTAATAGTGGGAGAACCCCATCAATGAGGGGGGACACCACTCCCACCACTTTACCCACCAGCTTCACGTCCATCTTGTCAGGGTTCAGCCTCAGTTGGCTCACCCACATCCAGTCCCCCACAGCTGCCATACACCGGGTAAGCACTGAGACTGTCGGGTCTGGGTCAGATGAAAAAGAGAGGTAAAGCTGGTTGTCATCAGCATATTGATGACACTGTACCCCATACCCCCTCATGACCTCACCCAGTGGCTGTATATACATGTTGAACAGTAGGGGGGACAGAATAGAACCTTGTGGGACTCTACACGTGAGGCCCTGGGAAACTGACAAACAATCCTCGAGCACCACATGTTGAGTTCACCCAGCCAGGAAGGAGCAGAACCATTCAAGAACAATCCCACCCACCTCAGCATGGTCCCACAAGCAGGCCACCAACATCTCATGATCAATGGTATCAAAAGCAGCCAAGAGATCTAACAATATCAGCAGGGTCAAATGACCCTGATCCAATTCCCGGCAAAGGTCACTGATGAAAGCCACAAGCGCAGTCTTGGTGCCATAATTCAGATGAAAGCTGGACTTTTCTTCCTATCCTTTAACCAGTTACCGAACCAAAGCCATAGTTTGTCTCTGACTCTGATTTGCACTATCATCCATGCATTCATCACCTCAATACTGGACTATTGTAATGCACTTTATGTGGAGCTACCCTTGGTGATGGTCCAGGGACTGCAGATGGTTCAGAATGTGGCAGCCCATCTCCTCATGGGGACGGTTCACAGGGAGCACATTACACCAGTGCTCCGTTCTCTATGTTGGCTTCATATAGTCTTCTGAGCCCGATTCAAGGTGCTGGTGCTTACCTACAAAGCCCTATATGGCCTAGGCCCCATCTATCTGTGGGACTGCCTTACTCCCCAGGCTCTGGATCGACCACTGTGGTCAGTCAGGAGCACCCTTCTCGAAGTACCCCAGGTATCTCAGGGGACGACTATGGAGAGGATGTTCTTGGTTGCTGCACGAAGGCTGTGGATCTCCCTCACAGTGGAGGCCCAGTTGGCCCCGGACCTCTCCTCCTTTTGATGTCAATGGAAGACCTGGATGTTCCACCAGGCTTTTGGTAAGGGAGACAGGGTGTGTGTGTGGTGAATTGGGTTAGGGTGGGAAGGGGTCTGGGGTTTCTTGCCTCCATTTAATTATGTGTTATTATTTATTATATATTGTATTTATTGCTTATTTTATTTGTATATTTTCTATGTTTTATTAGCTGCTCCGAGCTGCTTTAGTAGGAGGGGTGGGATATAAGTCTATGAAATAAACAGACAGACAGATAGATGGATATGGGGCAGGAAAAGTCCCATATGTTGCTCATTCAAGTATGGAGCCGATTCCTCTGAACTCAGTAAAACTGACTCGAATACTAAGCTACTTGGTAAAAACTGAGTACCCAGGTGCCCCGTTAGTCAGCTGATGCCACATGGCAAACCAGCGGGCAAGGGGTGGTCACAGGCCCTGTGCTGCCAATCACAGGCCCAAACCCCCTTGAAGGGGTTATAAAAGGGTGACGCACAGCTGTCACCACATGGCATGAAAGGTGAACAGAAAGCCATGGACCCTGAATGTGTGGCACCGTTGCTGCTGGATGCTCTCCTCAATGACACTGAGAGAATCAACCGAGCCATCCAGCAGCTCCATACCACATGCTGGGACAGGGTGGTGGATTTGGAGCACGGTACAACTGGCTCCACCAGTCTGCTGCCCACCTAGCTTCTGGCAACATGCCTGTGGCCCAGCATACGTTGCTGTGCTGGAGACAGGCAGCCCTCTAGCACTAGTGGGCCTCATTACTAAGCATAGCAGGCCCCCCCTCCGGGCACTAGGGTTGTGAGCAAGCTTCCTCTCTGTGAACACCAGTGTGCTGGCCCATCTCTGGTGCATGGCCATGACCACCAGAGGTGACTCTGGGTGGGGAAGCACAGCAGGAACTGGTGGGAGACAATAATTTGCACCTGTCAGGATGAGTAGTGGAGGGAGCACTTCCAGATGCTCCAGCAGCAGCTGCTCCTTTGTATTTCTGAGCTTCTGTGACCCCAGCTGCAGAGGGAGGCCACAGCAATGTGAGCCCTCATCACCATGGAACAATGTGTGGTCACCTCCATGTGGAAGCTCCTCATCTTGGACTCTAGCCACTCTGTGGGACAGCAATTTGGGTTTGGCACCTCCACTGTATCTACCATCTTGGTGGAAGTATGCACTGCCCTGAAGAAGGTGTTGGAGCCGGTGGTCCAGTTCTAAAAAAAAGTCACGGAAAATTCATGGGTAATTTTAAAAAAATGTTTATTAAATATCATATTTTGTAAACCCTCCCCCTTAGATTGTAAACCCAGGGATTAAATTGTAACACACACACACCCCCAAGCATGTAATAGAAAGAGAAAACACTCCCCGCCCCTTAGATTGTAAACCAGGGATTGTAAAGCCCTTTGAAAGCCCCAGACTTAGATTGTAAGCCCAAGCAGGGGATAAAGGCAGAGGAAATGCTGCCGTCCTCCTGGGCGCCTCTTGAAGCTCTGACAACGGTAACATTCTCTGCCTCTGATCCTGCCACCACACCATGCCATGCCGCCGCTTGACCATGCCCAAAGCTCTGCCTTCCACAATAAACAACACTGAGGAGGGGTTTGGAGCTCCAGGTAGAGGCCATGGCTTTACCCAGTGGCACCCAGTGTGCTATTCTCACCGGCTTCTTGCCATGCTGCCACATCTCCACAGCCAGGGAGGGGTTTGGAGCTCCAGGGAGATGCTGTGGATCTTCTTAGCACCATTGAACATGCTCTTCTCACCAACTTCTTGCCGGTTCTGCTCTTCAGTTTGGGGGAAATCTCAAAATACTTGGGAAAATCACAGAACTCATGGGAAGATCTCAAAAGTCATTGAGGAAGGTAAAAGTCACTAAAATCATGACTTTTGTCATAATTCTAGCTCTAACCATGACCACCGACATCAAAGGCATCTGGATGAAGCCCATAATCGTGCAGGATCCGGCCTACTCCCTTAACCCATGGCTGATGAGGACTACACCATGCCCAACACCCTGCAGCAGGGTGCTTGAGTGTTACCCACTGTGTCATAGAGAGGTCCTTAAGTGCTCTCAAACAGCGGTGGTCTGCTGGCCGGCTAGGTTGACTTCTGGCTAGAGACAATTGATCTGCTGACCATCGCAGCCTGCATCCTCCAGAACATCATGGAGACAGAGGGAGGTGCCCTGATCTCCCCCTCCATGGCAGACCCAATACCCCCTGTACCAGCAGAAGGGGGCCAGGTCTGAACAGCACATGGCCAACATGATAAGGGATGAACTGTGCCACCACATGGTGCAAGAGACAGCAGGGAACAAACAACCCTGATTCCCAGAACAATGGGGCCAAGAACCCTATGTAAATATACATTTCTATAACCCAGTGTGCATAAATCATTACCAGTATGTGAATGTCTCTCGTTCTGTGCCATCATACCACCCACCCCACCAGGATGGTAAACCCTCACACCCCGGGGATGGCGGGATACCCAGAACTGAGTGAAAGTGCCCGGAACAGCAACAAGGAGGTACAAATGAACAGGTGGGTGCTCGTACACACTAGTGCTGAAACTTCGCATTTGCAATTACTCATTTTTTACCAAGTATCTCTGTATTTGACGCAGTTTTACTGAGTAACTGAGGAATCAGTCCAGTACTTGGTACTTGGTACTTGGTAATCAAAAAATCCTCAAATGAGCAACATACAGGGCTTTTCCTTCCCCTGTATAATGGTACCCATTACTTGGAAAATACTCAGTACTTGGTTTTATTTTATCGGTCCTCACAAACTCTGAAATACTTGTGAATAAACATTTTACTATTCTATGTAGTTCTAGTATACACACCCTGCACCTATAAAGTGCAGAACCCCCTCCTTCAACCCACCAAGAAGAAGAACAACTCTAAACAAAAAATAACAATATTTTAACGGAATGAACATCATGAAACAACAACAGTAATATACAAAATCGCAATATAGAATCAACAGTAGAGCTGGGATGAAACAACATTCCGCCTTCTCGAAAACCTCGTTGAAGATAGGCTTATTGATAAGATTTTCTCATCTTGAGATTCTCGTGAGTTTTGCGAGTAACTTGAGATTCTTGAGATTCTCAAAATAGCAAAAAAAATGGCCTGCACGTGAACAAAAAAAATGGCCACCAGGACTGTTCTGCTCAGGTGCAGCCAATTTTTTCATACAGAGATCATTTTGGGGGTATTTTTAAGATTCTCAAGTTTCTTGAAAGAATCTCAAGTTTCTCATGAGAATCTTGTAAGATCTCGCCAGGGCTGTGAGATTTTCGTAAGATTCTAACAAGAATGAATTCCATTCTCGTTTCACCCCTAAGTAGAGTACAACCTAAACAAGACAGCTATGCAAACAGAAAACCAAATAAACATAGTTCATGGCCCACCCAAACCTGGTCCTCCAGCTCCCACCCAAGTGAGCACTCTGAATCCAAGACAGCTTGTATAGTTGGTGCTGTATGTGACCGACATCTTCATTAATGTCACTCAGGAGGCAGACCATAGCGAGTGTGCCCTCCTGCTGCTGCTCCCGCAGCTCTCAAACTGTAAAAGTAGAAGGCAAACAATGGGTTACACTTGGGTTGCCAGAAATGCAGTTTCATCTAACATCTATGGCACCAAATCCATGCCCTTTATTGGGGGGGAGGGGATGAATGGGAGAAGTTGGCCAGGGACCCACCATCTCTCCCAAACCTCGGGGGTGGTGTAGATGTTGCCTGTACAGAGGGTACATGCTCTCCATATTCAGTGAATGACCCATTATTCTTTCCTCAGGACACCAACATAGGGGGTCTGGGTGGCTGGAATGGAGATATATTGGGCAGATCCATTTGGGATCAGTGAGTTGAGGCACTGGACATTTTGGGTACAAAGGGGTATGGGTCCAGATAATCCCCTTGCTCCTTCTCTCTATCAGTAACGTTATTTGTGTGTAAATTGTAAGTTGTAGCTATGCTTGTGTTCTCATGAGTAGATGACAGATTTACCGATGTTCCTTTGTTCCTGGCATGTAGATCAGAGCAGGACCGCACTTGGTGAGAGCTCTGCTGCAATCATGAGGAGCAGCTGAAAGCATCGTTCCTTCCCCGGGAATGTAAAGAGAAAAGAGGTGCACAGTTAACAACTGGGAAGGTGCTGCATATTACTTAGCTGGGTCACAACATTTGCCCAACACCTTTCCCCTTCCCATGGGGATCCAGCCCCCATGGTGGAGGATTTGAAACTGCAGGGACTCAAGCAGCTAAACCCCACCTTCCTTCTTGGAACAGTAGCCCAGCCTAGGCCTGATTCCAGCTGCAGCCGCAAGGAAATATTGATGTTCAGAGTATTTGGGTTCTTCTCGGCATTCACCCTCAGTTCCCTGGTCAGCTTGTGCTGCATATGGATTTCAGGTAACCGCTTCCCCACCCCTACCTCAACTCATGTTTAGGGCGGAAATGAGAATGAAATTAATACTCGTGATAATCTCATGAGAATCTTGCAGCCCTAGCAAGATCTTGTGAGAAACTAAAAATTCTCACGAGAAACTTGAGAATCTCAAAAATGCCCCCCAAATGATCTGCACATGCACAAAATGGCAGCACATGCATAGAAGAGCTGTGATCGCCATTTTTGCAGATGCGCAGACCTTTTTTTTTTACTTTAAGGTTTTTGAGAATCTCAAGACTCTCGCAAAACTCTTGTGAGAATCTCGAGACGAGAAAATCTTGTCGAGAAACCTATTCTCAATGAGATTTTCGAGAAGGGAGAAATCTCATTTCAGCCCTAACTATTACCTTTCAGTACAGTCCTTCTACCATCTGACAGCCAACTCCCTCCCTCGCCCTCCTTTATACCTCACCTTCTCTGGCATAAAGCAGGAAGGCCCTTCCTTCAATAATCCCCTCCCCTGGAGGAGACCCATCTGAGACCCAAGGCCTAGCACCACCACCTATTTACCTCCCTAGCATTTTTCATACACAGACAGGTACACATGATTGAACACTAGTTAACTGCACTCACCCTACTCTTTCTGGCTCATTGTCAGGAGAGGAGCTATGGGATCTGGGTTCTATTTCCTAACACCAACACTTAAGCCTGAGGAAAATAATTAACAATTCATTTTTTCTTGAATAGCCCCCTTATATATTTTAGTGAAACATACTTGGGGGATGGAAAAATAGCTGAAACTGGATTTCAAATGGAAATTGCAGATGGCTTGACCAGATTACGTTTCAAGCAAATGCTTACTGCAATTTTGGAGGGGCATAGAGTCAGGGGTTCCTAGACCAGAGAGATGCTGCCCTATGTGTCCATGGAGAGTAGAGGACAGTAGGGACAGTAGAGGACACGACACACTATGCACTAGAATGTCCCTTGTATAATGCCCTTAGAGCTGAATATGTTTTTCCTTTTGCCTCCTATTTTAAATGCTTTCTTTAATCAGGAGAAGATTATATGGATTTTTCAGCAAGAAAATTAGGATTTCTTAATAAGTTTAGCACTTTTTACCCTTCATGCAGAAGAGCTATGCTATACGTTTGTGTCCAATAGGATGCAATTCTGTTATTACGTACTTAGTGTTATATCTGCACTGGGTTTTTAGACCTAGGGTTGCAGTTTGTGTTATTTGAACTCTGTTATAGCACAGAGGTATCTAGATTGAATTGTTTGGCTTCAGGGGCCAAGACTGTCTGTACTTGTGTTCCATATAAGAGGAAGGACATCTTAAGGTCCAAAGACCATCGTATTCGACCTCTTTGAAGAGTAAGAATTATAAACCAGAATTTTCTGACCCAGGGACCAAATAGGTCTGTATTTGTGCTCTGTGGAAGAGTAAGGATATTTACCGGAGATGTTAGTTATCCGAGATCATATTGGTTCTCTGCTGCAATTTGTCTATCCATGGCCCTGTATTGGAAGTTACGCTGTAACTTTTAATTTATCTGTTTAGTTTCTTTTTTGTATAATAGGTTTATGGCAGAAGCTGATCCTCAAACTAATTGAACTTGAATTGAATTAACGGTTCAAATGTGTGGTGCCTCTAGCTGATTAAGCGTTAAGCCTAAAAGGGGGATGAGGGTTTCACCAATGAGAGAAATAAAATCTGTAGTGAAACAATAAGGGCCAAACCCTGACCCCACCCCTCAGAATCCCAATAAGGAGACAACCACATAGGTAAGCAAAAGTGTAGAAAGGATAAGGCTTAGAATATTATCACAACCAGGAAACAAATGGGAAACAAAAATGAGGTTGGATGAAGTCAGGGGGAAATGGGAAAACAAATGTGTGGAAGGCAGGGCAAGTGGTACTGGGGAGAGGCAATGCATTTGTCAAAGCATTAAATACATTTACCACAGCATTAACATCAACTCCCAACTCCAACCCCCTCATTCTCTTCTTGAGGGACTGGCAGTTTCTCCCCTTCCAGGGACTCTGTGGAGACCTTGCCTAACCAAATAATTAAGGAGGTTGCTCACAGCAGTGCCAGTGCCAGGGGTGAGCTCTTTGAACTGGAGAGACCTGCTGCCACCAGGACACCTCAGAGTACCCTCCCAACCAGTAGCCATAGCCATACACACCATTCCTACATGAAACCGGTGTGTCCTCCTGATGCCATTCTGGAGGGTCCCCATTGCTCTCCCAGTAGGGATGTGCGAATGCGGTTTGGAAGTTTGGAGTTCAGACTGAACTCAAATAGTTCGGTTGACCGAACCGAACTTTCAAACCCAACTCAAATTTGACCGAAATGTTCGGTCTAATCCGAACCAGTTCGGAAGGCCAAAGAAACCGGTTTTCAATGTACGAACTTGGTTCAGAGGTTCGGAATTCGACCGAACTCGAATAGTTCAGTTGGCCAAACCGAATTTTCGAACCGAACTCAATTTTCGAACCAAACCAAACCGAATTTCCGAACTCAGTTCTGTTCGCACATCCCTATCTCCCAGGCTCCTGTGCACATAGTATAGGATGACATTCATGGAGCTGCATACCGCTCCATGGCTGCTTCACCCCTCCGGGTCTGAAACCTCCGTGCCACCAGGGACTACTCACTGCTCTCCTCCATGTCCTCCTTGTCCTCTGCAGACTCCACCTGCCTCCCCTTGGGCCCAGATGGGGGTCCCGGGTCTCAGACTCTGGGGATGCAAGGTGAAGGTTAAAGGAGATGCTTCCATCTTCCTTCTCTTCCTCCTCCAACTCCACCTCCTTCTCTCCAGCCTGTGGGTCAGGCAACAGCAGGTGCATCAGCCTTGGTTTGTGCTGGCAGGGTGAGTGGGGGTTGCTTGTCCACCTGCTCCTGGCTTCCCCCAGCATTTTGCTCAAAGTTACCAGGGATGTGCGAATAGAGTTTGGGGGTTCAGTGTTCAGCCCAAACTCAGGGTGTTTGGGACATTCACGAACACCCCAAACCCAAACTTCCCCCCTACCCTTACCAGCCAAAAAAAGTTCAGATTTCAAAAAACCCGTTCGGATGGGGGGGGCAGGGGACAGGGAGGAACAATGTTTTCCCTCCCCCCTCCTGGCTGCATGGGTGGAAGGGGCACCAGGGATCACCTCCCCCCCCCTACCCTGCCCAGCCTGGTAAAAATCTTTTTAAAAACCCACCTCAGGGATCAATCTACCTGGTGATGCTTGGGCTCTGGCCCTGGGTCCAGTGGCAGCAGTGGTGGTGGCTCCGGTGGTGCTCTGCAGCGCTTCAGGCCTAATACAGGTCTAAAGCACTCCAGAACACCTCTGGAGCTGGACCTTCCGCCACTGCCACCGCCGAACCCAGGGCCAGAGCCCCAGCACCACCAAGTAGGTCGATCCCTGGGGAGGGGTTTTAAAAATATATAATAATAATTTACCAGGCTGGGCGGGGGGTGGGAGGGAAGTGGGCCCCAGTGTCCCTTCCACCGGTGCAGCCTGGAGGGGGGAGGGAAAACCTGGTCCCCCCCCGACCCAGTGAATGGGATCAGTGAAACCGAAAAGGTTCGGGCCGAACAACCCAAACCCAAATGGTTTCGGGGGGCCGAACACCGAACAGGCCGAACACCGAACCACCCCGGTGTTCACACATCCCTAAAAGTTACACCAATGTCCAGTGGCTAGTACTTCTTCTTGCAGTACTGAGAAAGTATTTCTTTTGGGTAACTTCATTTTAAAACAAAGGGGTTGGACAAATATTATTTCCTTACCTTCAGTAATAATATCCCACTGATCATCAGCTCTCATTATGCCAAAAGACCTGAAGCTGTAAAACCTCTGATAATCCTTATGCTTAGAATAGGAAACTATAACTTAAAGATGAAGGATCAGAACGGATCAGCAAAAGGTTAACATGAAAAGACCTTTGCTCTATATCAGCAGAGCTTTTCACTTTTATTTTATTTTTTACTTGAAACTGTCGTCTCTCCAATTCAAAGCAACCAGAGCAGGAAAATGGAACTGATAACTGTGCAGTTACTTTGTAACTGCAGCAATTAATATTTTACTTCATCCGTGTGACAAGACATTGATAACACTGACATTGGGTGTTTTTACACACATTTCTCCGGCATGTTTGCTGTTACATCCTGAACTTTCTGTGTGTCTAAATCACTCACCCAGACCTTAAACATCTGGCTCTTTGAACTTCTGCATAGAACTTCTCCCAGAACTTTTGTGTGTAACAAGTTCTCCTGGTAAACTGCTTTACTCCAGGCAGCTGTGGTCACTTAGTTTCCATGACAGCCTGTCACGTCACAGCTGCTGCTACTTTAGGCTGCCTCAGGGCAGTGTTTGTGTGAAGAATGCATCCAGAAACTGCCTCAGGGCAGTGTGTGTGTGTGACAAATGCATCCAGAACTTACTTGTGGACTTGTAAACCCAGATGATTGAAAGACCAGCACTTTAAGGTGTGTGTAAAAATGCCCACTGATCAGCGTAACGTGGTGAAGGAATTCTGTCATGAAGCTTGAAGAAGTCTACAGCAGGGCACTAGCAAGTTAAGAACATAAGAATATAAGATGTGCCATACTGGGTCAGACCAATGTTCCATCTAGCCCAGCATTCTGTCTCTGACAGGCAAATCACGGTGGCTTGGGAGAAGCACCCAACAGGTCACAATGGGGGATCCATTCCCTGTTGTTTCCCCCCAGCTGCTGTCATGTTCCCTGATCCTGTCTGGCTAATAGCTGCTAATGGACCTATCTTCCAGAAACTTGTCCAAGTTGACAGAAGCTTATTGGTAATTTATGAATAAGTTCTCATAAGGCACAGACTAATATGGGGATTCTTAGGGCCAGGAAATTAATTCAAATGCACAGGGCCCTGAGATAACAATCCCTCCAGCCTCCATTCCCTTGCTTCATGAAATTAGGAGTGTCCCCATAGCAAGCAGTTCCAGTGGGGACAGAGGAACTAGTACCATAACTGTTGGTCTTCATTAGTACTGCATGACCATGTAAAAACCAGAGCCACTGGCACATGTGAAGTATGGGACATTCCTCACTATCCTGTCTCGCTGATACAGATGAGGGAGGCGGGAGGTGTTCTGCAACCAAACTTGTATATTGTGTGTCACAAGTCCCCACTGAGAAAATCTGAGTATTTTTGACTATCTAAAGAATGAATTCCCATCCCAGGACACTGGCAGGTGAGAATCCCAGCCAAGATCAACCTAACATTTACTTAATTTACATTTACATCCACATAAATTACTTAAAATAAATCAATTTAAACTTAATGTTTTTTTTATCTTAAGTTTATTTTAGGAATTTGTGTTTTATATTTTTATGTACTATGTGTTGTGGATTTGTACGTTATTAGTTTGGCCATGACGAAAGTTAGTGCTAAATAAATGATTGATTGATACTTAAAATAAATCTGTTAGGCTTGGGTGTATTCTACTAAAATCACCTTTGCTAACCTTCCAAAAATCCTTAAACTAGTTAAACGCAAAGTAGAGAGGTGAATGGTATTCTGGATTGAGTTAGGATTGAACTCAAACTACGGCTGAAACGCAGTTCTCGGATTCTCTCTTTTCTCAGCAAGAATCAGGATTCTCGACTCATTATTGCAAATGAGAAACGAGCCAAGAAACTGCCTGGATTCTCACTGAGAAGAGAGAGAATCTTGAGACAGCCCTCCCTCCCCCTGCACTTGAAAAACAAAAAAGGGGTCTTTTACACCGTGCCCTCCCTCCCCCATCATGTACTCACTTGGCTGCTCTAACCAGTGGATCTCTCATCACTCCACTTCTCTGCGAGGTAATGGGGAATGCAAGGAGGAAGGTCTCCTTCCTTCAGAAACCCTCCCAAGCAGCCTCTCAGGAGTTGTGTCCTCCACAACGGTCAGGAGCAGCCCTGAGTACTTGGGCTGGCTTTGTTTTAAGCCTGGAGCCATGCCTCAAACTTAGTTACTTCCTGTGGCAGTCATTTTAGGAGTTCTTCATCACAGGTGCCATCTTGTGGCACAGCCCTTCCACAACCACTTTTGTTTTTTTTAGATTAGGTTAATATGGATTATGTAATCCTTTCCATAGCAAAGATCATGTTGCTTCTAAAACCATTGCCCTGCATTTTTGGATTACATAAAATCAATTGCACTCCCGTTGTGCTTGGTTGTTCAATTAAGTCTGCTGGCTTAGCATTGTGAAATATGGCAAATAAATTTCATTAAAAGCGGGATGCACACTTACCACACACCTGCAGAGCTAAATGTCTGATTAGCGAGGTTGGATTGTGTGGTGAAAGTATACAAAAAGTGTTGAGAGCTGAAATTTGCCATGCTGTTCAAAGACACTTGTTATCATGTTTTCCTTCTCTCATTTTACCCCCCAAAATAAATAAATTCAAAAAATGCACAAGCATCTGGAAAATTCTGAAACTTAATTTGCCATTTTTAAAGCTGTTTTATGTGTTATGAGGAAAACACTTTTCAATAAATGGTGTAGAAATAGTTTGTTAGATACAGTGCACTATGGAAGGGAATTGGAGAGTTTTGTTTGTTTTAAAAAAATTTTTATTAATTGTAAGCCACCCTGAGCCAGCTTGGGAAGGGCGGCATATAAGTTTAACTAACTAACCAACTAAATAAAGTGTTGTTTTCAAATATAGTAATGGTGATAGGAGTTATTTTTATAAATAAATAAATTCCAGAATGGCACTATGGATTAACAGCTCCAAACTCCTCATGGTTAACTTGCACAACTTATGTTGAAAGTTTAAAAAGTGTTTGACTACCCACGCACTACAAAAACAATGTACACTGGCCACAAAATGAGAAATGTTTGAGCATCCCAGGCTGCTAGCAAATTGTTGTGAGGGAAGTTGGCCTACAGTAGCCAGGAAGTGGGACAGACCTGCTGTAAAGTGCTGATCACCTTTGTTTCACTGTAACATGTTCTTTGTAGACTCAAGGCCAAAATCTTCAGTATCATGATGGTATTTATGTTTTGGCAAAGAAAGGAGGCCTTGAAACAGCATGAAAAAGATAATAACATTGGACATCTTCATATTTATCTCACCTACATCAGTAAAATACGACCAATCACCAAGCATAATTTTTTTTATTTTTTTTTAAATTAGAACCTGATGAAAATTAATTTAAAATCCTGCACTGGAAATAAGTTTGCTGTTAATGCATTCCGTCTGACTTCTTGGAATTACATTGTAGTGCCAGGGCACTGATTTCTTGGTGCTATGCTCTTTTCTTGAAGAATACTTTTTTAGGACTCAGTTAATCCAAAAATAATGTGGTGTTATTCACATGAGCAAGAACTATATTACTGAGGAACCTGCATGAAGTTGCAGCTAATGTATATTTTAATACTCAGACATTTATTAGTATTATCAGAGTTAATTGTTTTATTTAGTGGATATGAACAGTATGTACATATAATTATAAACAGTCATCAAGCTGATAACCTGCTGAATCATTGGGTATTTTCAGACGTTATGAAACCATGCTCAACCACAGTCAATCGGCAGTGGGGGAGAATGGTCCTGAAATGTCTGTTTGAATTCCGCCATATGTTCACCACAGTGAACCACTGGCGGGAATCAAAATAACCACGCTATCGAGGATGGTCCGGGGACCATCTCCGAAAGGGTGGTCAAAGTGATTCCCGCAGAGGGTGAACACCCAGCAGGAATCACTCCCCCCCCAACAGATGTGATGTTAACACGCTCAACCACAGTGGAATTCACTGTGGTTGAGCGTGTCAACGTCACGTCACGTCTGTTCCCTGACCACAGCCCGGAATCGGCAGCCGTGCTCACCCCTGATTACGGGCCATGGTCAATCTCCTGGGAGCAGGTGGGCACCGCGGCCACATTGGCCGCAGCGCCCACCCGTCTTCAGGAGGGTGGGCTGCTGGGGAAGCATGGGGGGATGGGACTGTGTGGCTGTACGTAGCACCCAGATTCCCCCCTCCCCAGATTCCCTGCCAGGATCAGACAGCACATCTGTTGACATGCTGGTATTGATCCCGGTGGGGAATCAATAGGGTGATTCCGTGATGGGGTGAATGCCATCCCGTCACATCTGAAATCACCCATTATTGCAACTATTTGAGCTAAGATGAACTTTGTGCCCATTTCTGAAGAACTGTACCCAAAGAAATCCATTCACAATTTAAAAAAAATTAAAACTATGGGAACACACTTTATTTTACTTTTTTCTAAAACTTAGACCTATTGAAACTAGCACCTGAAAAGTATCTTTGCTTTTATCTTGGAGGTAATAGATCAAATCTTTGATTTGTGTAAACCAGCAGAGGATCATTCAAATTAAAGAGCTACACTGGTTATACAGACCAGCTGCCTTTTCCAAAATGGCACCAATGCAGCCTGTGCCATCTTGGGAAAGGTTCATGCATGTGCAGAATGGCCCAGGCAGCCATTTTGTGAATACTCAAAGTGTTTAAGGATCTTTTAAGGTTTTCAAGAATCTCTCAAGAATGGTGATGAGAATACCCAGTTCTCGTAAGATTCTTGATCAGGAAAATCTCTTTGAGAGGCCCATTCTCCATACAATTTTCTCACAGGGTGAAATTTCATTTCAGCCCTACTATGGAGACCAAAGAAAAGATTCTCTGTTATGCAATCATTGCACAGATGGTCCAGTAAATAAAATGATGATTCAGGACCAGGTTAGGATGTTGTCTCCCATTGGATAACTGCTGATAAGTCCTGGTTTTACAGCCATGGAAATGTTTAGTGTAGGGGTGGAGTACGTTGCCTGAAACTAGTTTTTATTTAGCCCTTTGAAGTTCCTGGATTTGGCCCCTGGATCCAGTTTCTAAATCCAAGCTCTGAAAGGCTGCACTCAGGAGAATGAGTCAGAGATGAGGGCATGCATACAAGGATAAAGGACAGATCCAGAGCACAGATCCATGATCTTGACCCTCCTCTTCCTTAATGCACGCTGCAGGCACCTCTACGTCCAACATTTATGTGACTCTCAGATAGGCCTGAAATGAGAAATCTCAGCAAGTGCAGGTTTTGCCAGAAGCAGGGCATTTGCCAAGATTCATATGGCACAGAAACTTACTGGCTTTCCTGCTTTTTTCACAATTTTCTGTTATTTTTTACATGCTCAATGTGGTTTCTATGGGCTATTCCCAAGACCCATGTTTTCCCCGTTGTGCATCCCCAGAAGCTGTGGACACAAAAATGTGCTGGCTAAGCACTGATGAAATGCTGGAAATTGCCATAAAAGTGCTGTAAAACCAATATAAAACTGTCATAAAAATTCTGGAAAGTGACAGAAGAAATCCCACAAAGTGACTAAAAGTCCTGGAAAGGGACAAAAATGATGAAGTCTTGAAAAGCAATGGAAATAATGGGGAAAATGGCAGAAGTGCAGACTCACTGGAAACTGACAAAGTGCCAATGGACATTCACAAGCACTCCCAAAAGGTCAGTATTTCTCTTCAGATCAGGAACACTTGCTCTCATCTCAGTCCTACTTTCAGCGCTTGTATTCGTTTTTTAATTGTTCCCTGGGAGGAGAAAGGTTTCCCACCTCTAATATAGCACTTTGAGTATCCTTCCTACAAGCTTCCAGACCAGTAACAATAGAAAAAAATACATGGACAAATCCTTAAGATCCCAGATTCTCAGCAGCATCCGATTGTTTTTGGTGGGCCAAAATTCAGAGGGGCTAACATTATTGTCCCTTTCAAAGACACTAGAACCACATAAGGCTACATGCAACTGCAAAACAAGTAATTTTGAAGTGTTCACACTGCAATAGAAAGATTGAATATAAAAAATTCACCAAATAAATTCTATATTCTGACTGTAATTTTTCTATTATATGAGCCCACCATAATATCCCAACCAATTTAAATATTCATAGTTCAACAAAGAGCTTTTCAAGCATCAGATCACTCAGGAAGAGGGACAAAATTGAAAGGGGATATCACAAGAAATAGCACCTCTATGTTATCCTTTCAGAAATACTATGAGACAATATAAGGTCATGTGAAAAGCAAGAATTTTTGAAGTGTTCACACTGATGCAAAAAATTAGATACAAGAAAACTGCAAATAAAACTTTTGGGAAAACTTGTGCATTTTTGCCCTACTGCACTCTATCAATGCACAATCTAAGTCAAAGATCCAATATCCAAACTAAATACAAACAAATACAAATTATAAACATATATATAAACAAGAAAAATATAAAAATGTTAAAAAATATATCCAAAAATATAATCAGTCAACTCAAAAAATATCCAAAATAAAATTTTAAAATATTTTAAAACCTCCAAAAAATATTTAAAATATCCAAACTTAACCTAAACAAAAAATCCAAAATAAAACTAAAAATACATCACACAGGAAAGGAGAATAATTAAAAGGGGCTGTACTGTAGTGAGCAGCAACAGCAAGTCAAGGGGGGGAATAAATAAAAATAAAAATAAATAAATAAATAAAAAAGAAATGATTTGCCAAAATATAGAAATTCAGTCTACCCTCTGCTGCATCAGCCTCTTTAATCTCCCCATCTGATCTTTAGGAGAGGGAAGAGAGAGCTCTCGGGGCTCTGATTGGTTTTAGGATACCTGGAAAAGGCACCCTAAAAGCATCCTAATTTGCTGAGTTCCTTAATAGAAACTCATGCCTTTATGCCCTGGCCCCTCTTCCAGGCCCCTCCTCTGTGTTTTTAAATTATCATGGTGCCCTGTAGGCCTCCATCTTGGCTGCTGTTTGGACATGAGCACACCCTCCTGCTGCTGCAGCCCTAGTTCCTCTCCACTGCTCCCTCTAACCCCCTCCCTTCTGCTCAACAAAAACTGGTTGTGCATGTCCTACAACCATCCCAGCCCCAGTCCACCCTCTCCCACATCTCCCCACCTTCCTGTCCCTCCCCTCACCCAACTCCTAGCTGGGCCAAAACTAACAAAATGAAAGTCAACAGAGATAAATGTAAAGTTATGCATATAGGTAAGAAAAAGTATAGGATGGGTGATACCTGGCTTGGAAGCAATACAGGTGGAAAAGATCTTGGGGTTGTAGTTTATCACAAGCCAAAAACGAATCAGCAAAGTGATGCAGCTGCTAAAAAGGCTAATGCAATTTTAGCCTACATTAACAGAAGCATAGTGTCCATATCATGAGAAGTAATAGTTTCACTCTATTCTGCTCTGGTCAGAACTCATCTGGACTACTGTGTCCAGCTCTGGGCACAACATTTTAAGAAGGGCGTTGGCCACAATCCCATGTTCCATGCAATCACATGCATGCTCGTGGTTTCCGTGGGGCACAATGTTCCCGCTATGGGGATTTGTACAGTTTGTACACAGCTGCTCATGCGTGCAGCTCCGCACAGGATCCGTGGGTCATGTGATAGGTCCCATTGACAAATTGGAATGGGTTCAAAGGAGTGACAAAGATGGTCAGGAAACCAAGTCCAAAGAGAGAAGGTTGAAGAAGCTGGGTATGTTTAGCCTGAAGAAGAGAAGACTAAGAGGATACATGATAGCCATCTTCAATATCTAAATGGCTGTCACCTAGAAGATGGATCAGACTTGTTCTCTGTTGCTCCTGGGGCAGGACTAGAATAAATGGGCTCAAATTACAGGAATGTAGATTTCAGCTAAACATTTGGAAGAATTTCTTAATGGGAAGAGCTGTTTAACTGTGGAACAGTCTGCCTAGGGTGGTGGTGGGCTCTCCTTCACTTGAGGTTTTCTAATAGAGGCTGAATGGCTATCTGTCAGGGATGCTGTAGCTGTGGAGTTCCTGCATTGAGCAGGGGGTTGGACTAGATGACCTCTGAGGTTTCTGCCAACTCTAACTTTCTATGATTCAAACTATGATGCTCTGTGGCTGGGTCAGCACATACCAAAAGCACACAGCGCTGAAAGGTACTGTGTGCTTTTGTGCATGCTCCTCATATCAGGCATGCCTCAACTACCTCTAATTTTGATGCACCACATCTGAGGAGCATGCGCAGAAGCACACAGTGCCTTTCAGCGCTGTGCACGTTTGTGCATGTGCCAGTAAGCCCCCTCCCTCCCTCCCTTCCCTGCCAGAGCAGCGCTGGGCAGCTGAGAGGCAGCGGCGGGAGGGAGGCCGAATCTGGGACCAGTTGGCTGGTCATACACAGGGCATATTGCCAGGCCCTTCTCCTTGCCTTTCAAATGAAATTAATGATGAAAGGCAAGGGGAAGGCCAGGCATGCCCCCAGGCATGCCCAGTCCTGGGCTTGGTGCAGTCACGCTGCAATAGCAGCACTAAAAACATCAGTGGCAGTGGCAGCAGGTGCACCAGGTCATTTTGTGGGTCAGTGCCCCAGAGTACATATAGGCCCTTTTTATATGGGCAGCGGTGGGTGGGGGAATCAGTGTGCTGCTATGGTGGGTGGAGCCATCTCCCTTTCCCACAGACACACACCCATCTCCACCCACGGAGGCTCAATTTTTCCGGATGGCTCCGTGGATGGGTGGAGGTGGGTGTGCGTCGGGAGTGCGAACGCACCCCCACCCACTGCCCATGCTGTTCGCATGGATGAACACCCATTCCACCACCCACCGCCATGGTGTGTACATGGACACACTGCCACCACACACGCAGCATGCGCACGGGGCATCGGGGGTGACTGTGTAAAAATGACCATAGAATAGCTGCTCTTGGCTCACTGTCCTCCATCCATAGAAGTCAAGGGCAAAATTCCCATTGACTTTAATGGTGGAGGACTCCCCACTTCGTGTGAGGAAGGGGGGCACAATTCGTTTTCAAAGTAGTTTATTGTACTAACTGTTAACTCTCACTACAACTCGAACAAAAAACTTGCTGTTTACGATGCAAATCCCTGTTAGTGATGCATCCATTATCTTGGTCAGAAAAAGTTTTTGACAGATCTTGACAGTTTTTGACTGTTTTTTTATTTTTAAAGGGTGGCAGAACTAGGCATTGAAATTGTCTGAAAATTATAACAAAGATTCTTGGTCTACATGCCCAGAAAGTCAGTGATTCAAAAGGTGTGGGTCAGAAACCCAAATGAGGTCACACCTTCCATGAGCAGGGTTGTGATCTCAATCTATATTTAATACACCTTTTGTGCCTGTGTTGCTGTCTGGAGTTGGGAAATTATATTTAAGTCTCAAAACAAGGTCATAGAACCAAAAGTTTGGGAGCCACTCTATTAAGTGGCATTTTGTCTCTAAGACTCCAGTCTTCTAATTACTATGCTGGCAGTGTTTTGAAGCTTTATAGCTATTGATAAGACAACTTCACTACCAATACTTACCAAATGTATAATTTTCTCCTTTTTTTTTTAGTCATCATGTATTGTATTATTTGTAACAAGAGGCTAATATTTTCTATTCTATGAAAAAAGAATACCGTTTTACTCCTCTCCTGGCCAGAAGAAAATTGGTACGTGTGCTTATTGTCATACTTTCACTACAAATGAGGATGTGCCTATGGGAGGAAACAGATGTTACAAGATTATTTTGTCAGAATTCCTAACACAGGGCAATCCTGACCACATATCAGCTGGGTTATGGCCAATTTCAGACATAACAGCTTGGTGGGTAGCCAGTGGCTACCCACTGAGCCGTTGAAGGGGAAGCAGTAGGCTTGCTAGTCCAAGAAGCATCAACCACCAGCCTGACCCCACCACTTGTTCTCTTAATTGAGGGATTCTTACATTGCCCCCAAGGACGGTACCTCATCAGTGGTAGAAGGAGAAGTGGGGAAGAGACCTAGGGTACTCCCAGCCATGCCCTACAACCTCCACTTCTGCAGGGGGGGAAATGGTAGGGCAGAGCCCAGTCCAGAGCCTTGCCTCTGCCCACTCCCTGGTTTTGCAGTGGGGAATGGACCTGGACCACAGTGCTAGTACCTTCCCCACAGGAAGGAAAAGTGACAGTAAGGAGGAAGTTCTAGGAGCTTTCCCCAGTCCAGACCCCGCTTCTGTAATCGGGAATGGATCAGAGTAGCCTCTTTGCTGTCACTTTTCCCTCAAATGGATAGGAAATTAGCGGTGGGATGGAAGCTCCAGGTTCATTCCTTACTGCATAAGTGGAGAGCAGACAAGGATAAGCACCCAGACCTGTCTGCCTACTGCCATTTTCCCCACAGCAGCAGCAGAAGTGCTGGTGAGGAGCAGAACAGGTATCCACTGCTGCTTCTAACCTCCCCTCCCTCAAACTTAGGCCCTTTTACACACGTGGGCGACTGGGTGAGTGAGGGGGTGCATCTGTGCGATGGCTGGTATGGGGGTGTGCATGGCATGCATGCATACTCCTGCACTCCACTCACCTCCATCGATACACCACACATGGAGGTGTGGACAAAACAGGGATGTCTCAGTGCATGGAGATTGGTGGAGAATGGTGGAGATGGGCGTGCATCAGTGCGACCAGCCACCCATCCCCCCTGCACCGCAGTTCCTCCTGGGCCTATTTGAAAAGGTTCATTGTTGCAAGGTCCCATAAAAGACCTCATGATAACTAATGAACAAATGCTTCCCATCCATAGTGGGCCATGGAAGACCTCAAGACCCACTGTGAGTGACTAGTGTGTAGCGGGGTAGGAATTCTGGTTCTCCTGAGATCTGATATTGCCGGTATTTGGGTGTATCAGCTTAATCCGATAAATCCGATATTTACCTGTACTGGCATACCAGATTTTTAACATTGGCCGCAGTACTGGATTTTTTACATTGCGGCCATTAAAGTCAATAGCCCCAATGTAAAAAGGGAGATCTGATACCAGGGAGATCTGATACCAGTACATCCGGTATCTGGTATTCTCCCCGGTGTCCCAGTTATGCACCTCACAATTGGTGCTTCTAAAAAAATGTTTAAGTAACCACACACTTCTGAGTGGTGACTGTTACTTTTGGTATCATTCTCCAGGGGGAATTTCAGTTTCAGATTTTTTTGGTTTTGGTTCTTTATGAATTTTGGATCTCATTTCAGAATTGGATTTTTTAGTTTCAGATCTTTTTCTGCCATTGAAGTCAATGGGAACAAGCCACAATGAAAGAAAAAACAAAACAAAACCCGGTGCTATTGGGGAAAAAAAGGGGGGGGGGGAACCAAAATCAATGTAAAAACCAACACAGTGTGACATAACAGCCCTCTGGGTACTATGCTTTTATATTTGGTTATTATAGGGTTAGTGTGGTCTATAAGCTTCTGTTCAGTCTAGCAGACTTTCCCTCCCAAAGAGAATTCCTTGTGCAACGTATTTGCAACCAGGGTGAGAACCTTGCAAGCTGCAAACTGAAAGAGGGAAAAGAGAAGCCAATCAGGAGGCTTGGCACGTTGGACAGCGAAGTAAAAAGGCGGGAGAGGAAGCAAGCCTGAGAAGCCAGGGACTGAGTTGTTGGATAGAAAGGCCAAAAAGGCTGCTGAGATGGAAATCAGGGCCTGACAGTAACTCTGGGCTAGAGACTGCAAGGCTGATGGAGAAAGGGGACAGCATGGAGCCTAAAGCAGACAGTTGCTGGACTGCGAATGCAGCGGAGGAACTGATGGAGGGACAGAGCACCTAAGACTTCAAGGGAAGAAACCCTTCCATTTATTCCAGGACAGTAACAACAAGAATAACTAGCGTCTGCCTTCTTATACTATCAGAAAGACAAGTCATCCAACTCTGCATATGCCCAATAGATTCTGGGACTTTTAAGTTAAATCCCTCCCCTGAGTTTAAGGAGAGCGGGACCCCATTTGCTTTGAGGGGGAGTACAAATAGAGAGTTATTTTCTCTGTTTCATAACACCGAGGACTTGGGTCATTCTTGAAACCCCCACGCAGAGCTTCTCATGAGAAGCCTACCTAGAGAGGGGCACAGGTCTTACAGCTAGGGGGACCCCAGGTGGCCTGGCTATATCTGAATCAAGGGACTGATCCTTTCAGTCTGAGAAGTAACCAGGGCAGTGGCAGCAAAGGGTTGTGGAGTCACCAGACGGGAGATCGGGGAGGTACTGGGTATTCCGTCATATATAGGAACCAAAAAAATCAAAACTTTTGGATTAATCCAAAATGGCCATTTTAGGGCAATTTCAGTTCTATCCAAAATTAAAATTCCCATCGCTAGTTAACTTCCCAGGAGGAAAACAGAAACAAGCACTAGGAAATAGACTCTTCCATACATATTAATGAGGAATTAACATTCCTCAAAAATAGAAGTGTGAGGAGCAGATGCATCCTCAGACGTACCTCTGCACATGAGTGTAAAAATGAGAACAGCATTTGATATCAGAATATTTAAACTAGAGCTAAAATGAATGTCTGTGGCAAATATCATATAAGCAATTAACGTGCTTTGAACTGGGTTCAACAAAGTGGCTATGAACCACTATGTGTTTCTTGTTTCATTTCTGGAAATGAATATCTATTTGGGTTATATTGGTCATGTTGATATTTTAGTTCGATTGTTTCAGTATATTAGTTACTTCATTTTACACTACTAGTGCCAAAGCAAAGTGACCAAAATACCAGTATGACAAAACTAAAATATCAAAATGACCAAAATAACCAAACTAATTTCTCCAAGTAAATGTAATACAAATAATGTTTCCATGGCACATAATTTAAATATTTTGTAGGCTGTCAAAAAATGCAAATAATACATGCGGATATGAAAATGCCTACTTGTATCTCCTCTCTAATTTATAACACACTGCATTTGAATGATGACTATTTACTGTCATCTTACATCCGGAATATTTGCAGTCTTAAAATGTTGCTGAATGAATTTCCTTTGCAGTTCACATCAATATGGGAGTTCAGATTATTGAAGATTATTCTTACATTCATGCCAAAGCCAGTTCTAGGAGTTCCTAATAGCCTTGTGAATGCCTTAGCTTACATGCCCTTATTAAACTGTCTCTACTGTGTATACGCATATAAAAATTAAAATATGTTAAATAATTAGGGCTTGTTAAATCAGATGTCTGAATAATGTATTCCATTAACTTTCTCGCTCCGTTGTCAAAGAAATTATTCAAAAATGCAGGATAGGGATTGGATTTGCCCTGATTTACACCAGGTGGGGTCTAACTCAGCATGTGCTTTCACTATTCAATCAGATTTAAAAATAATAAAGCATTTAGTGGGCGGCAAAAACTATAGGAAGAAACAGACAATCAGAAAAAAGTATGAAGCTTATGTTTTAAAAAATACAAATTAAATATACTGGTGGAACTAAGAATCTGCATTTTATGATTAATGGCCTGCAATAACTCTTTCAATCAAGAACACCCAAGCACCAATGCAGAGAGAGAAAATAAAGCAATTAGCACAGCTTTACTGCCTCCAGCGTAGCTTTGAGAAACAGAATGCTAAACTTGGCATTCTATTTAATCAATGGCATAAACTGAACTGAGATGTTCATTTCCTTTTTGGTACTATTAAAATATTCCCTCCACATGTTCTCCATATATCCAATATGCATGTTGGAACTAAGTGCTTTAGCCAAATGCTCAAGACAGCAGTGTTTTTAATTGATGAAAGGAAATCTGAAAGAAAATCTTCCAAGCATCTGTATACAAAACCTGGAGAAAAACAAAAGAGAAGGCTGAAGAATCTTACTTGCAAAGAACCCCGAGGCTTCCCTGCCAGGGCCTGACAGATACAAAAAGACTGTGGTCACAATCCAGAACTCACGCACATGGCTTAGGAATTCATGCATGAGTTCTGCATGAGTTCTGCATGGTTTGCGCGTGTACTGTCTTGGGGGCTTATCACCACAGTCCCCCTAACAGGGGGGCACGAGAGTTGCATGTGGGTTGTACGCATGCATCATGTGTGCTGCACACACTCATCTGCAGGGTTTAGAATCAGTACAAGTAACAGTGCTGGGAGAAAGGAGGTTACTGTCCATTCACTTAAACGGAGAAGAAGGAATTTCATTCAAACTTTTCCTATCCATAAACTGGATGGCCATATCATACAATCTCAAGAGTGGGAGATAAAGTGGGGAAAGTAGCACTATCTTCAAACATAAGGAAGGCACAGAAATCCTTTGGGGTAAGAAGACTTTCCAGAAAAATGCTATTTTCCTACACCAAATCTTAGGATATTGATGGGCATCTAAAAGTCTAGATTTTTGCTGAAACAAGAATCAAATAGATTCATACAATAATTTCACGGGAATGGAGAATTGTTGCCAAGATTTCACAGCTTTTTCAAACCCCAATCAAGATCTCAGATGAAACTTGATTTATCAGTTACCACAATTTACCATTTATCATTTACTGTGCTTACCGGTTACTGTGGGTTTTTGCTGCTTATTGGTTGTATCAGTATTGCGATTTACTGTGTGCCGTGTTTACCAGTTACTGTGATTTGCTATTTATCATGTTTATTGATTACTGTATTGGTTTATTACCATGTTTATTGGTTATCAGTTTATTGGTTTGGGGTTTGGGGAGTTATTAGTTATTGGGTTTTATTGGTTATTGTTTATTGGTTAATGGTTTATTGATTTATTACCATGTTTATTGGTTATTGCTTTATTGGTTGTTGGGTTTTTGGGCTATTGGTTATTGGTTATTGGTTTAATGGGTTGTTACCATGGTTACTGGTTATTGGTTACCATGTTTATTGGTTTTGGCTCACAGGCAACCTGGTAACCAACAATTTGGTAAATGGCAACCAACAACCCAGTAAACAGTAACTCGGTAACCAGCAATCCAATGTTAAACAAAAACGGTAATTTGAAAAAAGACTCTTGAACAAGAATTGTCGAGAGATTCCAATTTTCTTGGTTATCTTTTCTCATTTAAAATGAGTTGAGAATCGCAGTTCTCTGTGATAACCGAGAACAAGTCAGTATCGAGTTACAGCCCTAGTCTAGATGCTCTTATTTAAAGTTTATGCATTCTTATAGTTCTTATAAGAACTATCCATTCTTATAGTTTCTATCCCTCACCCACTAGATTTGTGATCCCTTTAAATTTGAATGTTGATTGCATGCGTTGTCATCATAGGAACTAGAGGTCATAAAGGAACTGAGAGAGTCAGTGCAGTGCAGAATTATATCTTATATTGATTTTTTACTAGTTATTTTTAACTCTTCAAAATCAGAGGACTTTGCCTTTTACTCTTTTCCATGGTGGGCTATTATTAAAGGTTAAACAGGCCTACAAATGTCCATTTGGCACTGTGGTCGGGCAAAGTTTGCTACCCCCTGCTGAGGAGGACTGACACACAATGGCTCTGAGATCTGTCAGACCAAGTTGGAAAAATCTGAGTGGTACGGATCACACTTCTTAGGGAGGGGAGCTCTCGCGAGAGCGTGGACTCCCCTTAGTGTGAATAAATGCACCCCAGGCATGAGGCAGAGTGTGGTGCTAGACAAACAGGGAGTAAAGAGCCCCAACCACCCTCTTGAGTTTAAGCTGTCCTTTTTGCATGGATGCCCCACCTCCTCACCCACATGTGTGGGTGCATAGAAGGTGGGAGGGGCGTCCATAAAATTGCTGCAGCAGATGGGTGGGTGTTTGTGTGCGCTCCCATGCTCCACCCACCTCCACCCATAG